>VXBL01003988.1:554392-755799 GCA_013400195.1 Aramus guarauna | reverse complement strand
AAGAATGCAGGTCTTCCACAGGGAGGAAAAGATGAACAGTGGCTGTATTTGCAGGTTGCAAAAGTTAGCAGCTATTTTGCCACCTGAATCTGCTGAGAGATTAAGAAAAAAACCCAACCTTAAATGTATTCCCTCTATTGAGGGATGAGCAAAACCTGAATGGTCTTCTAAAAGCTTGTGAGGATTTCCAGACCTGCAAGTAGCTGTGATGAAACCTCTTAGGGATCACAAACTCAACAAGCTAAGATGGAAAATGAGCTAGATGAGGTGGATGTATCTGACTCCCATCTGCCACAGATTAATCTATGAGACCAGCACCAGAAGAACAAAATTGCCCCTTGGAGGTAAAAGAGACTGTGAGTCATTTAAACAGATTGACATCAGTATGCTCAGGGCCTATCAAGAAACAATTTCCATCCAGCCATGAATATTTACAACTGAAGCACATTCCATTATTTGAAGAAAAGCTGAATTGTTTTGATCATTTGTTGTTGCTGTTGAAGAAAGGATTTAGCCTGTGTGTTAAGTCAGGGAGCGTGAAGTGAAGAAGTGAACGGTAATGGAAAATGCACATATTATTTGCTCAGGGTTTGATAGATGAAAGGAGGTTTAATCTGCACTTGGTTAGATCTCCAGAGAGGAGCCCATCACAGGAGAACCTGGGCCATCAGGACTTCTTCATGTGCAATAGAAGTTGCTCAGTTGTCTGCTTATGTCAGCGATGTGATTTCCTCAGAGACCGGAATTTGAAGAGAAAATCAGAAGTGAGAAAGACTGATCCAGATTCAGTCTACTGACCAGATGTTTCTTCAGATCAATTTGACGTTGCACGAGGAGGTGATTCCAGGCTCTGCCCAAGTGATGGGAGCTTTACCCCAAGCCTTTGGGCTTCCCTTTCAGTCAGTGCAAAGGTTGCTCAGATTTCACTTCCAGTGTGAGTTTGTTGGGAAATGGAGTTTCTCCTTAGGGAAACCAATAGTTCTGAGTCTGTCCTCCTTCCATATCTGAAAAAAAAACCAACCCCAAAACAAACCAACAACAGGTTGAGGGCCAAAAACTTTAGCAGGATGAAGTTTAACCGCTTTAAAAATCTGAATCTTCACGATGCTGTTTCAACAATGTTGATGAGTGATATATAAATGAATGTAATATAAAGATGGGCATGGAATTAAAAGAATTAAAAATGTGTTTGTCCTTTTAAAAGCTTTTACATTATTGGAGGAAGAAAGTCAAAATAACCCATTCAGGCATTTTCTTCTTTCATGTTTCATCCTTGTTCTTTCCAAGTTTCTGAAATCCCACACTCCTGCAGTGGAGGACAGTCCTGCAAGGACTTCCCTTTATGGAGCTGAATCCCCTAACAGTGATTCAAACTGTTTGTTCACCTGAATGTTTGAGGGAAATTAATCTTAGGCCAGGAGAAGAGGATAAATAAACCCAAACAAATGTTCTCTGGTGACTTAACTGCATGTATTGTGAGCAGGACAATTTAAGGCCTCAAATCTCTGCCACTGTGATGGGTGACTTACTTCCCCCACTTCAAGTAGAAAATGATGAGCTGAAGCCCTGGTACTGCGGAGAGGAGAGTATAATTGTCATGTGGGATCACTCAATGGCAGGCAAGAAAACATCATTGCAGTATGCCACAGGCGGGACAATAAAGGACTAAATCAATTGCAGCAGAGCGTTAATGACCAGTGGGAGGAATTAATGTAAGCTTAACCCTTAATTAGCTAAATTTTCAACATCACACTCCGCTGCTCCTTGGCACTAAAATGGATGGTGTGTATAGAGATATCCATTAGAGCCTCTGTATTTCTTCCACTGCCACCTGCTATGCTTTGGAAGAGCAGCATGTGTGATCCATCTTTGCCTACCATGCATGAAACGGCAGCGTCAGTAGCACTGTTAACTCCTCAGCAGTTTTCCAGTGATGGAGAAACCTGTGAGAGCTGAACAAGGATATCAGAGATGCTTCGGCTTGACCTCAAATGTGTGATGGCATTATGTTTTGGGAGATGGGAGGGACTCTAAGCCATCTGGAAAGTGATGATTTATTTGAAGGGGGGCCTTGGATTAGAACAGAATTTTTGCCACCAAGTTTCTTGTTTTTTCACTGAAAATATGAACCAGAAATGTTACTGTGAAGTCTGCTGCGAACTGCAGTTTCAGTTCATCATACTCCCATTTTTCTCTGGACACACTGGTTGGATTATATCTCCCAGAACGTAACATGGTGTCTCCTCTTTTGCTAGGGAGATGATGGCTGGTTACAGCAATCACACAGGTCCTGTTGTATTATTTTTTTCTTTGAAGCATTTAATGTTTGGGCATTTTTCATGAAAAGAAAAAAGTGTTTTCCCAAAAGGTTTTCTGAAAACTGCTGCTGTGGTAGATTCTCCAGCAATATTCCCATCTAAACCAATCTTTATGTAAAAATTGAACCAGTTTTCATGAGTAACATGACCAGCCAGAGTGTGGATATCATGCCCTCATTAAGAGAAGGAGTTGCTGTGCCAGATATTAAGCAATGTACTTGTTGATTGGACTTCATTTTGTGTACTCCACCCTGGTAATGAATCCCACAGCCACCATCCCTTCAACAGATGCTCCAGGAACACTCTAAGTGGCCATTAACTAATGCTAAATTATGATGGAGCATCTCCTGAAATACATGTGACATCCACATGAATAACAAATGAATTTGTTTCTGTCAGGCAATGACAGCGGATTGCAGTTGAATTAACATGAGTGCTGTTTGCTGCTCTACACCAACTGCAACGAGTTCCTTGTAGGGTGCATGCAATTACAGGGACAGAAATGACAGAGGAGGGATGCTGTGAGTGTGAAGATGCAAGGGTACAGACCGCTGTTAAGCATGAGCTGTGGGAAAAGTAAGTCCCAGGCTGACAAACCAATCCTATTTCTATTGAACCCCAGTGGAGTTTGCCTCCTAAAGACATTAATGAGAGTGAGATCTTGTTGTTAGCCCCCACAATTACATCCATCCCTGGAAAAATCTTTTTTTTCTCAGTATCTCTTGGTAGTACAAAAAGACCCTTAGAGGTTAGTCTTATGATGATGCCCCTGTACATCTGCATCTCTCCAGGCAAAAGTACATCAAGAGGGAAAGGATTTTTCTATGGTCTTCATGCCTGATAATAGAAAAATGTGCAAGGGTTTCTCTGCTGGGTACGTTAGTGTTCAGAAACTTGTGTTGCATCTCTGCTTCTGTTGGTGCATTGTGTCAGGTTGAGCCGTTGCTCCCAGCTCCTTGTTCTCAATCTGTGTTGTGTGTCTTGAGGTGCTGTGCAGGGCGTGAAGTGGCAGTTTAATGAGGCAGGAAAAAAGGATGAGGGGAGAGCAATAGAGGAAGAGGGAAGGTGAGACAGAAATGGGAGAAAACTGTGTTTATGGCACGAGGAAGCAGAGCCCTGAGGTTAGCTCAAAGAACAACAAATTCAGATCAGAAGCAAGTATGGGTTTTTGAAACAGATTGATGACCCTGGAGTTGGTCTGAACATTTCCGTTGAAAACTTTCCATCAGAAAATGCTTTCTGAATGCAAAAAATTGCTTTGCTCAAGTTACACTGACTGGGATGAGATTTCCCATGAGAAAAATGAAAGCTTTTTGTCTTAAAGCATTTCTATTTTCCATGAAATTAATTAAAAAAAAAATCTCAGAGCAAAATAAAATCTTGAAGCCTAGGATGTCTCATTAAATGGATGTTCTGATTTTCAGCTAGTTCTGAATTAAGTAATGGAAAAAAAATCACCTGGACCTAGGGAACTTGCCACCACCTGCAGTCTCTACATCTTGCACTTGTAGGACAGGTGCACCCCAGGCTCTATTTTACATGGGTTTTGAGGCAAAACCTGGTATTATCTGATGTTAGTAAGGGTGAAACCTGAGTTATATATTCATATCTGGCTTTCCTTGAATAGAAGGATGTCATACACTGCATTCAAACAAGTCCTCTATTTCAAAGGCAGATTTCAGAGCAAGATGCTTTCTGATAGACCATCCTCTGAGCTTTCTGGAGATGGTTCAGTTTTAGCCTTATTTCCCGATCATAGAAGGTTTCAGAAATTTTGCCTCCATTTGAAAGAGCAGGAGAAGTCTCAAAAACATTTGGTTTCTACAAGTCTCATGAAAACTGGCAGCTGGGAGACACCTAAACTTGAGTCCACCGAGGACAAACGGGGTCAACGATGGTATTATACATTTTGTCTGACAGCGCCCAGCTGTCCAACAAGCATATGTGCCCCACTTTCTCCAAAAGCAGCCTGGCAATAACAAGGCAGCTTACACTTTTCTTACAGTACAGACAGCACAACGAAGAACAAATCAGTATGCATAGGGCTGTACTACCCATGGGACACGGAGAAACAACCCAGAGGTAGTTCTGTGTGCGTGTGAAGGTAGGTACATGGATGTGGATGTTAGCTGCTCCTGGCTTATTCTGCTTTTGCCTGGTGGGAATCCTAAGGGATTTGGGACAGAAGAAGACAAAATATCCTCATTCTTAGGAAACAAGTTTCATTAATTCTTCTGTTTCAAGAACAACTTGTTTTATAGTGGATTTGCTTTTTCACAGATTACGTAAAGCTTTCATTGCCCCCCCCTTGCATTTGCGGAAGAGGTTCTCTACTGCTGAATGTGCGGGTAGCTGAACACGCACGGGTGTGCGTCTACGTATATACACGTGAATCGACCTGCTGGGCTGTCACTGCAGTTCCTGCTGGGAGCACAGGTGCTGCATCCTGATTTTTTAACCACCGTGGTGTCCAGAAAGTCAGAGATGTTCATGCTGGTTTGTTACTGAGGCATGGTTTTGGAACACAGTGCTGTATGTACAATATGGGCTACACAGACAGAGAGGATTTGGGGAGGACCAGAGCCACATGGTGCTAGGTGGTTTATGCAGTAAATGCCCACACCCCATCTCTCAGAAAGAAAGTGGGAATGTGGAAGAGGGACTGGGAGAGTGGAGATATCCTTTTATTTTTAAGCTAAGGCCCAGACAAATGGTGTGAATCTGATTCTTCCCTCCTGAGCTTAGGAAAGGGTGGGAAAAGTACAAGTTTAGACCATTTTAACACCTTCTCTTGCTGGTCTCTGCCATTCTGAACAGTCCCCAACCATCCTGGTGTCACTTTTTTTACACTTATGTCTCATGGCTCTCCAAAAGAGATGGGAAAAAGCAAAGAGCTCCTGCATGGAGCCCTCCAGCCTTGCTCCTGCTGTGCCCTCTGCTGGTCCCCATTAAGAGGAGACTGTGAGCAGAAATACTGCGGTTTCACTCCAACAGCCGGGTTATCCATTTAGTCCCATTACATCCACGGTGGCTAGCTCTCCATCGCCAACCTGAAGGGAGCCAGCAGCTAATTTCCTTGGGCTGAAAACAGGGGCACTGATATTTTGCCCCACGGATTGCACAGGGCAGATGGCGTGGGTGGAGCTGCCCTGCATGCCTTCTCCCGGGGACTGGACCACTCTCCATGATATTCATCGCCAAAGAAGATGTACATGTGGAGGACTAGGAGAAGACCCCAAAATCCTTATCGGGTGGTGCTGCTTTGTCTCACCAGGATCTACTCCCAGCTTAATTCCATGGGCAACAGCTTTTCCCCTCCAAACAACTAGCTCTGAGTCTGCCCAATTCCCAGCAGCAGGAGCGGGCTTACGGTGCTGCTGTGAACCTGTGCTGCAGGACTTGGGATGCACGAGCTGACCGCAGCTTTGCATCGTGCTCCTCGGGGCGTGGGTGAGGACAGCCGTCCACCCGGCTCTGAGCCTCCCTAATACCGTGTCAGTACAGCGTTTGCATGCCTCCGTTTGGATTCACGATAAAATTGTCAGCTCCTTGGGGCATGGACTGTCTTCCTGGTTTACGTTTATTATTAAACATTTATTTTTTAAATTGATTAAAAATTAAATAAGGGAGGAGATTTGTTTTAGCCTGCCTCAGATAATGACGTGGGTTGTGATTTTGTGCGGAGGCAATACCCATCATTCGCGTTTGGAAGGAATTAAAACCAAACAGATTTTTCTATGAATGTCTTCACTCAAAAACCATTTCGATAGCCTTGCTTACTGTATTTGCAAGTCAGGTACACGGTGTACCTGAGCGTCCATAGCTATTCCCAGCTCTGCAAACCCCAGATAGCGTCTGCAAGCGCCTGCAGGCTAAACAGCATCCCTAAGTAAAACGTCTGCCTCCCTTCCACTTTGGAATGCTGTTACATTTGGAAGGGTATTTCTAAGCCTAAGATTACTCCTCCATTTCATGTGCCGTTGGCTGTTTGGTGGTACAATTAACTGCTGAATATTTTTCTCCCATGTTTCAAAACAATCTATAATGGTACCCCTTGCAGGGGGTTAAAATAAAGTGCAGCTACCACAGGTAAATTCATGTGGCAAACTATTTCTAGACATCAAGCAAGGACAATTTAGTCACCAGGGATAGGGAAATGTGTTGTGCATTTATTTTGTTGCAAATCAGGTAGCTACATGCACAGTCCCCATTTGCAAAGTAATCTCAGAAGCTGGGGAAGAGGTGTAAGTGAATTTTTAACACTGTCATTGTTAGCACATTTAGCTTGCATATTCATTCCGTGCTTTTTGTCTATCAGGAGAAGATATAAATGTGTAAGCCAGGTATGTTCTTGTAATTGAACTTGTCTTTCAAAAAACACACATACATTTTCATTAAGCACAATAAAACCAGCATGCAGCTTCTTTCTCTTCGGCAGTTTCTCTTTTTTTTCTGTCCAGGCACATCCAGGCTTGACATTTTCCAGCTAGTGGGTGTGTGACCAGGGGTCCCCCTCAGGCCACATCAATATGATGTTTTTCAGTCAAGATGTTGGCTCCTGTCTCACTGGGTTGTTAAGGATGGCAATGATTCAGTGATGCAGGTGATGATTTTTCATCACTAGTTACAGTAGTGATGCACCAAACCCCAGTTTTATGGATATGATGCTTGTTGCTTGCAGGGAAACCCATGTTCCTGGGATATCCATCTGGGCAGTCCCGCAGAGGAGGTTTTTGCATCTTGCTCCTGAGTTGAAAGACAGTTTCCAGTAACTCCACGCTGGGTTTTTCTACCTACCAGTACAAACTGGGAGAGGGAGGAAAGGTGAGGGGAAGGGGGGCTTGCTGTTTGGAGTAGTGCCTGGGCTGGTGGGGATCGGGGAGGCTGCTGTCTCTGCTGCAGGTAGGCAAAGGGCTGCAGCAGAGGATATTCCTTAGGGACCATACTGGCGTGTTCAGCTCATTTCGTGCAGTCACCAGGGAGCTGTCAGATGTGCCTTTTGGTCCCTTGGATGAATTTGCACTGTGTGCGAAGAGCACGCTGGTGGCTGTGAGCTGGGGAGAGTTTTTCCTTGTGAAAGGAATGTGTAGGTTTTTATCTGAGTCCAAGGGTGAAAAAGAAATGTGTGTTCCTCTGCTCCACACAGTAAAAGCAAGACACACCATAGTAGTATCAACATCAAGCTTTTGCTTGAGTTACCACATTCTCCAGGGATGCAGGAATGGGTCCCCCAAGCATCACATGGATGCACCTTGGGAACCTGGGCTCCTCTGCTCTTCAATGCCAGTTCATTTTGGGATCTCCACAAACTGTGTCACTTTGTGCAGTGCAGATGGCCATGGAAAAGCACAAGCAGAAGCATGTCTAATGGTTACAGGTGATAAAGTTATTCTTCCATCCCTGAGGTCAACTGCCTGCTCTGCTGTCTGTGTGATCCTGACTCCAAGAAAGGATTTGCATTCAAGGGAGTGACGGACATTTGTCTGAGGCTCCGTTGCTGGAAAGAATGCTTAGCTCTATTCTTTCCCCATATTTTTCATGCCAGACTGTCATAAAAATTACTACCATAGCTTTCCTCCCTCCTTTAATAGTAACACAGAATTATCTTCCTGTTTCTTTAAAATTCTGAGGTTTAGCAAGTAGATGACTTGCACTTCTTAAAAACTCAGCCCCGACTGTGAAGCAAATATTCCTTTCCTCTCAGGGAACCATTCCTTTGCCTTGTTATTTTGAGCTCCATCATGGTTGTTGCCATGCAATGGCAACTTTGTGGAAAAGGAGGTTAAGTGCTAAGGTTAAAACAGGTTCAAGCATAATCCAGAGTGCCCTTGGCAAAGACAGAAGTGTTTTAGTGGGTCTCATTCATCATTGCCTGACTGCTTAAAGTGGTAGAGTGGCTCATTATTGTTTTTATATTCCTTTATGAGAGCTGCAAAAGAGCCAAAGAGAAAGACACCACTGTTTTCCTCCCTTAACCCACATTCAATGAGGAACAATAATATTTAAGACCTCAGAGTGCAATGTAAAATGTTTCCTCTTCAGAAACCAAATTCCTCTGCAAGAACCACGTGGAGCAGCTCAGGCTCAGCTCCAGAGAGGAGGTTTCTGGTGGTTTGTAGAGTTACGTCTACGACTGCATTTTGGAGCTGATATAGCAGGGAGCTGCTATTGCCAGCTGGTATTGCCAGGCCTGCCTTCAGGAAACCATCGCCTGCCCCTAAGCCAGCTGGTGGCTCTTCTCCTCATCGATCCTGGCAAAGCTTTGTCCTCCCCGAGGGTTGGATACACTTTCAGGAGGGGCTGTGGACTCTGCAACATAGGGAAAGATTGCACCATCACGGAGCATGAAAAAAAATCTTTTGAGGATGACAGATCTCAAACATCGCTCAGCGAAGACCTTCTTAGTGCTCCGTACTTGCCTATTGGTTTTGCACATGCTGATACATGCAGTGGCTCAGAGTATTTCGTAGCTGAGGATTTTTGTGCAGACACGTAAACTACCAGAATGATAAGGCAGAGGTCCTGACTAGTTTTTGGTTTTGTGTTTTGGGGTTGTTTTTTTTATTAAGTAGCTGCTTTGTGTACCTTGCCAAGGCTCTTTACAAAGCTATTTCTTGTAAAGATCAGGATATGTTATTGCCATTGGAGAAAGCAGTGGTAAATAGTGCAGAGTGAACGATTAGTCCCATGTGTTCAAAAGCAACTGAACCTAAACTGGACCAGGTACTGAGAGAGACCGCGAGGAGGATTAAGGAAAAGAGGCACCTGGTCTAGGAGGGAAGATTATGAGAATTTAGCTTGTTTAAGCTAGCAGTGCAAAGGCTGTGTGAAGGGCTGCGATTACTCTGTAGAAAATACGTCAAGGGGATAAGCACTGAGAGGGAAATGGAGCTATTTCAGCTAAATGATGATGCTGGCTTTGGAGCAAATGGTATAAATTGGTCATAGATAACTTTACGCTGGAAGTTAGAAGGTGGGTTTTTTAATGCTTGAAGGAATGAAATCATGAAGTAACTGCTTGGTAGGAATAATGGGGATAAAAAGACTAGCAGGTTTTAAAACAGGATCATCCCTTGTGGATGGGATTATATGATATGGTTGCCAGTAACAGGAGGCTGTGTTCAAAGCCTTCTCCAATTTGATGCACGCCAAAATTTTCCTTTACTGAAGGAATGGATTTGGTTTACACCTGGATCGTGGGTGTTAGGCACAGCTGATCTGGGTTCAGCAAAGTGGTGGGGTGCTTAGGAAACCTGGAAAAACACAGTCATGTCCTGGAAAGCCCTTTCGCCTCAGCTCTTGGAGACACATAGTGTGAATTCTGAGCTTATTTATCATGGGAAGATTTTAATACACAGCTGGTCAGATCTGGAAATTCGATTAACTCAGAGTCTGTCTATGTCTGCATGGAGATATTCATATTTAGTCCATCAGAATTCAAGTCCTTTGAGTAGTTAACCCTGTCCAGTGCTGTGGGAAGATCCCCTGTGGAGCCTGAAGCAGCTTCTGTGGTTGATGGTGTTCATGTTGCTTGCTATGAGCATCTACCCAAAACATGAGTGCAAGACACCTGAACTGCAGACAATCTCCAGTGTGACAATCTCTCAAACTTGTTAATGTGAAGTTGAGGACATCCCTGAATGTTATTCAGTGTTGTCACCTTCGAGGGGTGGTAAGAACGACCTGGGGCTTTTGCTAACAGCCAATCTGATTGGGATTAAGGCACCAGATGCGGTGGGATGTTTGTTTATCATCTATATTGATATAGCACGTGTGAGCCTCCAGAATGCTGTTGTATTAGACGCTGTACAAAAATGGATCAGAAAGATGGTCTGTCTTCTCTGTTGCTTCGAAATAATATAACGTTCTCTCTGATTTAAGGGGTCTCTGAGCAACAAGGGAGAAAAAGAGGGAAAAGCATTGGCTAGATTGATTCTGTCCAATAGCTTCCCAGTGCTCATAGTACAACAGAGAGAAATGGAAACCTTATTTGAAAAGACAATAATACACTCCCTCTGCCGAAATGAGTTAGTTGGTCTTGATTTTATCCACCTGGGAACTCTGATTATTGTCTCATGAAACAGAGCACCTGGTCTATTATCCCATAAATAAGCGAGAGCAAATGCACTGTGTTTTCATTACAAAGCGTGGCTCCCCTGCAGGGCTGCTGCACGCCCCGGAATATACTGCAAAAGAGGAAAGAAATTTGGAAGTTTGCCCTCAGGTTTCCTAGAGAGACACGGCTGTGATAGCAGTTAGAAAAATATTCGCTCTGCCCACCCGGGTTTCCCTCCCATGGCTAAAAAGTGATTGTTGTTGCTGTTAATTAGAGCTGTATGGGAACATCCACAAACAAACGTGGAGCCATGTCAACCATGCCCTGCAGGGTTGTGGTACCGGCTGAAACTGCAAATCAACTCCCTTGAAAGATGCACTGCGATGCCTGGAGTGGGTGAGTGAGCCGGAGATCTAGCATCGAGTGATGTGGGAATGCACTCAGGACAAGCCAAGGTCCAGATGTGGACTAATTAAGACTCACTTTCTGTTGATTTAGGGGATATTATCTAACAAATCTGGGACTGGCATCCCGGCTTTGTGCTGAATGTGCACTTCAACCTCCTTTCTTCTTGATTTTAGTGCCAGCACTGGGATTTTGCTCTGAGCCTGTTCTGTCCCTTTTTGAATCCTAAATTTTATGCTCGAAAGCTCCACTCAAAGCGAGGACAGCAATGACCTTGCTAACACCACTTTGTGCTGCAGTCAGGCCCTGCACTATTGAAACCCTTTGGTGCTTTGCTAGATTCACCCTATGCTAGATCCCACCTATGAGATTCACCCATCTCCAGAGGGATTACCCTGATGCAAAGGGAAAACTAGAGATCAGGCCAGCTAGATCTTGGCTGCTCCTGCTGCGAAAGGAGGGATGCTCTGCTTAATCACTGCAGCCAGTAAGGAGAGAGACTAAAACGCAAATCTGTACTGGTTGCTTGGTACAAAGTACAATAAAGCTATTTGAACGGGCGGCGGTGGCTTTGCTGGAGCTCCCTCGGACGTTGAAATTGCCTCTCCTGGTCAGCAGGAAAAGGTTTGTGCTGGTGAAAATGCAGCGGGACAGAAGTGTGAAGGCTCTGCCCTAGCCAGCAGCTCAGCATCACCCCTGAGATACGTGTCAGACTGGGATGTGAGGGAGTTTTCCATCTCGCTGTTGTGTTCCAGATCATTTGCTTTGACTGTGTGCATATGTTGTCAATTCACCAGCACCTTTACGCAGTCAGTTATAATTCACATTTGCTGTTTTTTAATGAACGTTTGTTCACTGGAGCATTTTCCAGGGAGTGTGCGTGGTGTGCAGAGCCAGCCCACATCCCAGCAGCCTCCAACACAATCTAAGGCGAGGAATCAAGCTCGGAAACAAATCAAGAATATATTATGTGACACGCGCCGCCTGCGGTGTGAGACAGAGGGGGACTCTGTGAATGGGAGTCTTGCAGGAAAGCCCTAGCAGCCATACAGATTGAATACTTCTCGCCAATGCAGTGGAAAATCCCAGGGAGAATCATGGCCCCGCTGAAATTCCCTTAATATCCAAATACAGTCTCAGTCACCGCCACACTGAAGCACCTCGCTGTCTTCTGTTCCCACTGCAAGTGTTGTTATCTGGGTTGCTTATTCCCATCGCCCAGATGGAAATGGAAGCAACCCGGGGTCTATCCATTGCGTGGTGATGAGTGGCCTTTGAGAAACATCCCAGGAGCCCCAGATCTTCAGGAGGGTACTGAGAGACAGAAAGGATAGAGCCAGGACTGAATGTGATTCTTCTAAAGATCCAGGACTCATGCAAAAAAGGGAATGCATGGGCTATGTGAATACTTCAGAGAGTGTTGGGAGCCCAATCCACTTTGTTGATAGAGAGAGCAATGCAAATTCATAATTACTGTAGATAAACATGTTCAAGTTAATTACTTCTCCCATTTGATGGCTGTGCAAATGATGCAATGACTAATAGAGACTGCTTTCCTTTCTTTGCTGTGAAAGCCAAGGCTACGGCATGTGCTTGGGAAGGACGTGTCAGGAAAGCCAAGGAGCAGGCAGAAGAGCA
This sequence comes from Aramus guarauna, assembly GCA_013400195.1. Taxonomy (NCBI): domain Eukaryota; kingdom Metazoa; phylum Chordata; class Aves; order Gruiformes; family Aramidae; genus Aramus; species Aramus guarauna. The sequence continues at coordinate 743,382 of VXBL01003988.1, read as the reverse complement.
GATGCCAATGTTGAGCAGCTCTAAATCCTGCTGGGGACACGAGCCTATGACCAGGAACCTGGACGGAGATTTCAGAAGTTTTTGCTTCTATCTCCTTTGTCCTCAAATGCAGCTGCTGCTTGGACAAAATCAGCCTAGCTTTAAAGTAGGTCAGACGCTGCAGAACTGAAGTCATCTCAGGATGCTCTGCAGCAGAAGAAATAAATACATGCCAGTGTGACACCACTCCATACAGTGGCTTTTAATAGAGTTGCTCGCCATTTACTGGATCCATGTGATTCAGACAGTGGCTGTAACACAGAAGAAATGCTGCATCCAGCTGGGGCAACCCATGGGTCACAAATCCCACCTGAAGGGATGGACTCAAGCAGAGACGAGGACAGTGCAAGAGAGACGTGGGGGTGGAGGTTCACATTCTCAAGTTGCTTCCAAAAAAATGGACTTGGAGAAGCACCAGTGTCCTGAGTACCTTTTTAGCAGATTTGGGGTCTCAAAAACCTAGTTATCCACTCAGACTGTAGCGTCTCGTTACGTAATCCCAGATTTTTTTGGATAGTCTGTCAGCAATTCAATCTGGACTATTTTAATAGCATGAAGGCATCTTGGACACTCCTTGTAGGTCTCAGACACATAATTAGCTGTTGAGGGTTCTTAACAGCTTGTTAGCATTTTGGGAATCGGAAAGGCGACACCAGTGAATCACAATTTCAGGCACCTGCTCAGCAGCTGTGAGTTTTGAATCCCCTGTTAGCAGTCCCAGGGAGTTTCAAACCTGTTTTCAGGGAAGCATTTCCATTAGCCTGGAGAGAAATTCACATTTTGCCTCCTGTCATTTCCCCAGCAGCCAAATCCTTCTGCTTCATTTTCCTGGGAGGCAGCAGTCCCAGGCACCACGACTGCTGAGTTGCAGTTTGCCCTGTTTGCTATGTGCTCTAAAATCTGCGTTTAGTTTAACACATGAAGGCAATCTGTTTCCCAAACCCAGCTGCAACTACAACCCTCCAGGGGAGCTTGGCAGCGCTGCCGATCCGACGCTGCTCGCCGGCAGCGCGCGGGTACACAGGATTTTTGGGAAGGGAGCGAAGAGAAACGGAGGGGAGGAAGAAGATGTAAAAGCAGATCAGCACAGCACCTCTGAGCAACTTTCGCTTCTCCCAGAGCTGCCCACCATTCAACAGAAGCACAAAAGAGAATAGAAAAATAATATTTGCTGACTGTCTGAGGAATGCAAGGCTGAAGCAAACTCCATGTGAGGGATCTATGCATTATTTATGGCTCTCTGGGCTGTGTGCTATCCCCCACTGGATGAGCAAATTTTCTTGTTCAGAGAGATGCTCTTAACAGACAGTTTAAACCCCAGTCCCTCTTTTCTCCACTGAGCTGAGACTGTAGGACATGAAGGCAGAGCTGCGCTCCCTTCACCTCCCCAGGTGAGAGCAGCCAGAAGGATTTGTCAGACCAGCTGTGCGTGGGAAGCGGACCCCGAGATCACACCTTCCCCGGGCAGGGTTTGCTGTCGGTGCCCGCAGCAGCTCGATTCGAGCCCCCAGAGCTCTGGGAGCCAGGCAGCAATTAGCCCCGTATTCTCCCTGTCTAGACACATCTTGGAAATGTTGCTTCTGAGTTGAGATCTTCCAGCTGGGGTAGGTTTGTTTTACCGCCTCGCCTGATGGCTTCCCTTGGAAATGCTGCTGCTTTGTGATGGGTTCCTGTCCTGCTGGACCTGAGCCCAGGCAAACCTGCTTTTCAAAGTGCGCCGGGACCAATTCATGTTGTTTTGCTCCATGATGCATGTAGAATAAATCAGAACAAAAATCAGAGCAACACGAAGGTAACGCTGATGTGGCCTTGTTTGCATTTTACTCTTTTATTACCATATGAAACTATATTATAACATGAAATATATGAAACTATATTATAACATGATAGGTTTTTATATTGTGTTATTGGAGGCTTCATATATTATCAAGAGCTCATATGAAATATGATATCAAATGGGTTTCTATGCACATATATTAAGTGGATATTTAGTATAAAATAGGTGGGGTTTGTTGTTATAAAATTCCATCAATATTTCAGTACAGCAACATGTTAAAACTAAAAGGGATTAAAGTGATAAGTTGGAACTGTCTGTTCTACCTACCCAAAGTAAGATACTTCAGCACTTCTGAAACTAAACAAGAAAGTCCAAGTGATTCATTTAGACTTTTGTTCTGAAGTGGATTTCACTGAATCAAATTGACACTTGGCTGTGAAATGTTAGCAATGAGATGAGACCACATATTTTTCTCAAGTGTTTCTCCACTCAGCACCTGCCCCATCCCAGCTGTGGGAATGAACAGCCTTCGCACCAGGGCCACGTGGGCTCTGGGAGGCTGGTGGGAAAGTGGGAGCCACCAGAGCAAGGTTTTTTGAGTGTTTGCAGAGAAAAATGTTCAGGACTTGGGGAAAAAAAGGCCAGCTGTGGGATTATTCCTCTGCCTCCTCTAGCCTGGTCTTTTCTCTTGGGTTTTCCATGCTATTGGCATTCTCCAGGCAGCAGCTGGAAAGCAGCAGAGATGTGTGTGTGTGTGTGCACGCGTGTGCATTTGTGTATGCACATGTAGGCAGAGAAGGGCTCTCCATGAGTACAGATGTCCCAAAAGACCCTCCATGAGCTGGTAGCCACGTGAGCCTCCTGATACGCAGCCACCATGGGCACAGACAGTGGGAAAAGATGCCATAAAATACACAAATATACATCTAGACCCTGTGGTATCAGTGACTAATGCCTTCCTTGTTGGTAACAACCACTCAGAGCGACAGCCTGGGACAGGAGGAGTTGTTTTGCTTAGCTTTGTCTCTAGATGTTTGATGTCAGAAGAGCTGAGGGATTTTGCTGAACTTTGGAGACCCTGACTAAATGGAGCAGGGAGAAACTCGTGGAGGCAGGCAGCTATTTTGCCTCCCTGGAAAAACCTCCGTGAGGCTCATCTGGCCTGATTCAGCTATAGCAAAACTCTCTGAAGTAATTTTGGGTTGAGTTTGGGTTGAGATGTGGTCACGAATGCCACAGCAGTGAGGGCTACCTCTGCCAGCTGAAGGTGAGAGCCGTATGGAAAACCCTGCGCAATCTGTTCTGCTGTCCCTGGTGTCTGCAGGGCTGCTGCTGCTGTCTCTGTTCATCATGGAAGACGCGGCCCCAGGGGAAGCCTAAGGAAAAATTAGCAACAAAGCAAGGAGTGTGAAGTGTTGAGAGGCAGCAGGCACCTCTCTGTGCTGCAATGGCTTCCAGCAGGAGGAAGAAGAGGGTTGTTTAAGGAGCCATGAAGACTTTCCTAGCCAGATCATGACAGGTTTGGGCTCAGACAGCTCAGCGGATGCAGTAAAATGACCCTACAAACCTCTTTAGTACCCACCTCCTGGGCTAGAAACTGTGCCAGGTTCCTCAGAGAGGGATGTGGGCTGCAGCAGGGACTCATGCCTGCCCACAGATCACTGCTCTCCCAAGCCCTGCTGTGGAAGCAGATAGTGCCCAGGGCTCTTTTCTCCTCCAGCATCCATGGTCTGGGCTCGGGCACTGGGAGGTCCTGACGTTCACAGCTCTTACGGAAGAGATGGCCACAGCTACGGGAGGAGTGAGGGGGAGACTCCTGGGTCTGTCTCACACTCCCACAGGTACATCTGTGCTGCAAAAGCAGTTGAAAGCCTCAGTAACTGTGGTGGGTCAGGATCATCTCTTCTCATCCCCTCCCTTGCACAGAGGAGGGTGCATCCTGCATTTCCCCCCTCTTTTAATTTGCCCTAAGCAACTCTGAAAACCCAGCATGAGGACGCGGAGAAGTTTCCTGGAAAGAAGCACCAGCAGCAGATGTGCTGTGGCCTGGGAGCAGGAAGGCACTTAAGTCTTGTGTTGAAATGATTACAAATCTCCAGGTTTTCCTGCTACAATTTATTGCTGCTTATTACCAGGCTGGTGAGGGAAATCTGTGAAAATAGCTGGCTCCATCCAAAGACTACAGAGTGATGATGCCTTTGTGCATATTCCCCAAGCCTCGCTCTTTCACCAGCTATTGAGTCACCCTTACATGTCCCTCACCATCCACAAAGCTCAGTTCTTTACATTCAAGAATAGCATTTCTGAAGTTGTTCTTTAAAGGCAGGTGTTCTCTAGAAAAAGATTTTTAGACCTTTTTTAGGAGCTGAGATGCTCTCATGAGAGGAGCCAGCTAAGCATTGCTAAAGACATCCTTTTAGCTCTTGCAAAGTTAAATGTCAACTAGCTTCACTCTTACAATCTTCTACATTAAAAAAAAATAAATAAGAAAAATAACTTGTTTTGAGTATTCTTCAGCTAGTTTTAAAGAGTAACTTGCCATGAGATATAGCATTGTGTTTCCCAGCTCACAGATGCAAAGACACAGTGAATTACTTTCCCATAAAACAGATGTGTGTGAGCTTGATTCTCTTTCAGGTCCTATCCCTGTGCAGGAAATAGTTGTTTGTTGGTTTGTTTTTTTTCCAAAATGCAGAGTTTTGCAGAGTTTTCAGATGGACAGATCCTAAGCTCAGCTACATGTGCATCCAGGCTGGGTGAGTACACTCCTGGACGGAAGGCACTATCGTGAGGTGGCAAGGCTCGGGATCTCTCATACTTCAATTAGTTGGGCAGCGGTTGTCAATGAAATCACATACACACATGGTGCAAGGAGGAACTGTGAATGCTCTTGAAGGTGCCCGGGCAGAAAGCCCAAGCAAGAACACCCACAAAGTCAAGAGCAATTGCCAAAAACTTCCTTCTTCTTGTACACCAGCACTATTCATCCTGCCCACAGATGAATTCTCACAGTTGGGTTCATCTGGTGGTTACATGTGATGAGGTGTTAGAAAATCTGGGCTCCATTCTTGGCTTCTCCAGTGACAAGAATTTGTGAAAGCAGACAAGCCAGCTTGAGAAGCAATTTTGGGCTAGCAAGTCTGAGACTTGCTTCAAGGGAGTGCTTGATTTCTGAGCTCCTCACCTTAAAGTGGAGGTTCCCCAAAAGGAAGGGAAAACTCTGAATCTTTATAGTCATTATCAAAAAAAGATTAATGTGAATGTGAGTTCTTAATCAGTGGACCATAAACCTCCCTCCTCCCCAAAGGCTGATTTCTCTCTCTCCCTCTTTTTTTTTTTTTTTTTTTTAATCAGTGGGGAAAGTATGAAAGAGAGAGGAGATTTCTTTTGGTTCTGCAACAGCCCCTGGTTATGAGCTACCATGGAGGTGTACAACCAACAAAACCGCTGCGGCTGGCAATGCAGAGATAAACTCCTGGCTAAGGTGGATATACTGGCATATATGAAGGGGGCAGGTAGGTGTCAGAGCACCTGGAAACCTCCTCTCCTGAACTTCTGGTGGCTTCTCAACCACCGGTACCCCTGTGGCTTTGGAGCCGTGGAGGAATTCATTTTCCTGGGTGCATTCATCTTAAGGAACGGCTCATTGGTACTGGAATGAAAAGCACTGCACGTTTGTCAGCGTGGCCCTGGGAAGACACCTCATAGGAAAACACTATTTTTCCTTTCCCTTCAAGGATCTCACACTTTTTATTCCTCCCATATTCACACAAGGGAAGGGCTGGACTTGTGATGAAGAAGAAACACCTTCCTCACCCCTTCTAGGAGGCTTCCATCAAAAAAGATGCGCTGTAAATAACCCTTGTTTCCAGTCGCAGCTGTGGGTTTTATGTTCTGGGCTGAAGAGATAAACTAACTCCCTACTTGCAACAGAGCGCGTTTGTAGCGTTTATTTCCAATCCTCTCCCCCCACACACCCACACTGGCATGACAAATAAGAGACCGTAATTCTCTGGGAGGCATGCTTTATGGGAAGCAATGCATTTTCCTGTCCAAGCAGCTAAATATTATGTAGCTCGGCAGTTGATACGAGGTTTGGGCAGTATATTCTCTGGCAGACTTGCCACGATTTTCCGATTCACTGAGCTAATACGGGATGATTAAGGGAAGTCTTCCTTACTGGCTACTACTGTAATTTTTTCCCACACACTATGTAATTGTTTCACAATTTACTTTTTCACAAATGAGGTTGTTTCTTCCTTCTCCTTATAGGTTTAAGGTTTAGATGTTCTTATGCACCTGTGGTGACCACGTCCCACAGAGAAGGTTCTGGGAGCACATTTGTGTGTGTGTCTCAGTCCTGTTTAAGTTCCCTCTTCGCAAAGCTGGGAAATCCAGAGATGATAGTGTACTTCTGCTGTGGCTTGTAACTCTTTGAAGCCATTTCTGCACCAAAGCACTGACTGTCCAGGAGAGGAGGATATGCTGCAGATGACCCCCAGTATCTGAGACACAATTCTCACTTGTATTGAGGACAGTTAGCCACAGTCAGGTACTGAGCGGTGATCTGTGTTGCCCACACTACGCTGTTTTGTTTAAAAAATACCCAGGTCCCATCAGCCCCAGGGCTCTGTAATTGTTAACACTGTTTCAGTGAGATTTATTGGCGTGTTTGGCTCTTCCTGTATCCTCGTGCAATCTCTGTTGCTGATACTTGCATTTAACTAGCTAATATCATTGTCTTGACATAATTTGGATGCCGTCCTGCAGTTAACAGGTTATAATACAGCTGCTCTGCAGTGCAGATACAGTTGTCTTCATCCTGGGAAATTACCTAGGCCAGCTCCTACGGACTTTGCGTAATAACCCATCCTAAAAAGTATTGATGCTTGCTCTGCTCTTCATTTACATCTTCACACTCCCTTGTTGGTGGTACTGGTGTCACAGACCCAGCATGAGCTGGTTACAGTTTTCTTCTAGTCTCAGCAGGGCACAAGGAGCAGAAGTGTAAGCATGCCGAAGAACAGGGAATCTATTAATAGGGTTTTTTTGCTCGTGGGAGAGAAAGTGTTAGAGCTATTGCACTGAGTTCCAGAAAAAGATAAGATTAACACAGCTATTTTCTGCTTTTATTTTGGGGTACAACATAGATGCATCATGTAGGGGAATTGGGTACCTTGATTCACCAGCGTTTTTTATTCACTCACTGAATTTACTAGAGGATGCAGAGTGCTAGTAACTGAAGGGCAGGCTAGGTATACCCTGTAAATTGATGTGATAACACAGGTCTAGGTATAAATTCCCTCTTGTACTACAGGAGTGGGATAATAGTCAACACCAGAGGTAATGGTAACTACATAACAATTGCAATATAGAACACCATAATATTACCAATATAGTCTCGATGACTATCACTGAATTCAGAAATTGTATTATCCTCTTCAGAGGAAACTTGTGATTGAGCCAGGATAAGGGCAAAGGCAGACCAAGGCAAAGCATTTCAACTAGGGATAGAAGAATATTAATGCACTTGTATGCAGAGAAATTCTGGTCACACAAAGAAATCATAGAAGAAATGGATTTCCCTCAACCTTCCTCAGGTTGCCTGTTCCTCTAGCAACACCCAGAACACATTGCCCTGGCAGTACTAGTAAATCTTTAGCAACGGCAACACAAGACCGGTGAACAAAACAACCATTTTCCTGGTAGGGGTTGTTTGCCCGTGAATAGATAATTATTGACCCAGCAGTTCCTCTGCACACAGCTGGTTGCTGCTGGGATGAACTGGTCAAAGCCAAAGGTGGTGGGAGGGAAGCATTATCTTAAATGGGAAAGTCAGGAGAGCCCTTACGCATTTAAATCACTTGCAACCGTGTAGCTATGTCCCAGCAAAGCTAGTGGGATGAAAGCTCGGACGGGTACCAAAGAAACATGTTAGATAGATGCTCTGATGCTCACCACAGCTCAGAAGGAACCCAAAGTCCAAGAAGAGAGTTATCCCAGCAGAGGATTAGCTTAAGCGTGGGCAGAGAGGGAAGATGGACGAAGCATTTGGAGTTGCTGTGGGAGAAGCAAGAGCCTGTTTGGGGACGCCTCGGCAGCGCTCACAAGTCGTCTCTGGCTGGGGCTGCTCCATGCTGGGTGGGAGCTCAGCTGATAGGAGGCAGCTAATACAGAGCCAGAGGTGACAGTGCTTAAGGGACCTCAAGCAGGGCCCTGGAAGCTGTCCCATGCAACGAATGGCCATGACAGCCTATTATCTAGTGATTTTTTTTGTTTCAAGGCCTTAGCTAATACAGGAGCAATTTATCTGTGCGATATTCTGTCCTTGTAAATATAGGGTCATCTGCCCCTGTTAAAGCATGAGAGTGGAGACAGGGTCTCTTAAGTCAAGGCCTTAAATCTAGATAGAAGCCAAAATGTATCCCTGGTTGTCCCATGAGAGGCTCTGGCCTTTCCATGGAAATTAATTTAGTTGTAGACTGTTTCAGGTACTTCGCTCTGGGGATGCAAATTACACGTGTTCCTTGAATTTGTAGTTCTTCCTCCCTGCTAGCCCCCAGACAGGATCATCACTCATCATTATTTATTAGTGCACAGCATCTTTCTCCTCTTCAAAGGCATTTCACCAGCTAGACAGACTGTGGCTCTGTAATAAAAGCAGTTTGTGATGGGAGATGAAGATTGGGTTGGAGCTGCAGGCACCATGGAGCAAGGCTCAATCTGTTTGCTCCCCATTTGCAGTTAATCATCCACAGCACAATGCCACAGGCATTTAATTGCTCAATATAGTCAAGCCTTTGGGTTTGCATCTCACAAAAGGGGTAGTGTGGTGCTTTTACTCATTTTTGGAGGGTTATAACTTGAAAGATGACACAGGTGAACATATAGTGATCAGTGTAAAGGAATTAGTTGTACTGAAAAAAAGGAATGAGTTTTCTAATGCACAGAGAACACACCCAGTTTCCTCAAGAATAAAGAGAATTGCTGCATTTTTGGCAGCATCCTGACCACAGAGCAAGGCAGCTCATTTCTGTCAACTAGAAGCCATGAGAAAGCAGAGGGAGGACAAAAGAGAGGCAAACCCCACTATTGTAGGTTTAAAAAGAAAAAAAAAAAAAAAAAAAAAAAAAAAGAGGGACAAAAGTGCCTTCTGTCCTTGGTGTCGTGCCATGTTAGCAACATCATAGCTCTAACAGGATTCAGAAACGTATAAGATAAAGATAGCAGAAAAAATGAATCCCAGTCAAGACAGGCTACAATCATACAGGGAATTTTAACCTAGCCTGAAGCTATGCACTGCGAACATCTTAAAACGTAACCTCTCCATGACCTTGAAAAAAGATTTTTCCCTGTTTGAAAATAAAATTCAGACGGGGAGAAAGGAGAAAATTTATAGAATAAGCACTCCAGACTTTAAACACAGACATTACTGAGCACAGCCTACATAAAGCTTTCTCAATCCTTCATGCACTTTCTCATGAAAACCCTTACCTATTACTCCATCTCATTTGCATTTGGGAGAGTGGCTGACAGGCAATTAGAAACTAGATTAAGCACCAAGGTTTGCAGTCCTTGGTATAGGCAGAGTGAAACGAAGGCCCAGGATTAGGGGCTGGGCAATTACCTGACTGTTTGTAATGCAGATCCATAAACTGCATTTCTTGCCAACACCTCAAAACTAAAAATAGAAACGTTTCTTTCACAGTTGGCATGCAGGAAGGATCTGAGTCTGGGGAGTGGGGACATTAGGAAGTTTCATGGGGAAATCTCTCATTTGGTTAGCTGTACATGACCAACCGGCATCAATGACAGAAGCAATGAGCAGCATCAGGTACTTAGGGGCATCATGAAGAACAGAGTTGGCCCAGAGCCTACAGATACTGCATGCAAGATCTGAAAGGACAAATTGAACCTCAGAGCTGTTGGGAGTATAATGCTAGGCAGGAAGCACAGGGCTTCTCCACCCCAAGGGGAAAGAAACACTTGAGCTACAATCTCCATCCCTTCTGATTCACCTGAGTGACAAGAAGTGCCCAAAGCTGTGCCACACAGTTTTGATTGCAGCTGAAATCTGAGGCTGGGTCCCTGTGGTGTCACATATTGGGGAGCTTTGTGGTGGCCATAGCTGGTGCAGGTGGGTGGGTCATAGCCATCTTGTGTCAGTTCTGGTAACCAGTCATCGAGACTACTGTCTGTAGAATGAACATGAGAAGATATTAAGATCACTCACCCATGTCACTAGCTATGACCAGATTTTGATCTGCAGTAAGTACCTGACAAGCCTGTCCAAAAAAGGCTGGTTGAGGAGGGCAAAGGTATTGATATGTATCATGATTACTAAGGGGAAGGGAAGATGACAAACATGCCATACTTAAGCCGACTTTTATATCTTATTCCATGACCAGTAGATTCTGCTGGGTCAATTCACCCACTTCTGACTCTTTAGCCTGGAACCCATCTGGCTTGCCACCAATGTCATGTTTCCAGGTGAGGTGACCGATGGGCCATTACGTTCTTGAGACAAGACTCTGCTCTCACCAATGATAGCTACTGATATTTTGACTGCCTTCTCACCTCCTCCATCTCACTGCCCACAGCCATATCAACATCTGGATTACTTGATCCCCAGCAGAGAGGGATGCCTCAGGGCTCTGGGCACCTTTGGGAGTCTTTCATCCTCTGTGGGAACTTCTGCCACATAATGACAAGCCGGATGATGTCAGCAGCCTGCCAGGAAGAACGGTCCTCTGAAGCTAATGAGCTATACAAAAATGATGACACATTTTCAGTCTTGTTTCAATTGGTCGCAAACACTGATCGTGGCTGATGATCCAGGAGAGTTCATACTGCTCTCCTCCTCTCTGATATCACAGGGACCACAAGCACAGGTGGTGGGAACCTGGGAACCTTTCAAGGGGTTTCCTCAGCTTTGTTGAAGTGGGACATATAACCCGCTGCCTCTGAGATATCTGGCAGGCTCTACTCTGAGCTTTGTTGGTAGGACCTTCTCATTGAAGTAAGGCTGTTTTGGATTGTTCTTGCAGTACACACTGTTACAGCTTCACTATCTTGTCGTGTTCATTTGGGGCAAATAATTGATTGGGAATAAGTTTTAACCCCTTTGGGTTTAGGATAGTTCTTTCTGCATGTGTGTTGGTGAGAAGTCACCTCTCCTCAATTACATTTGTAAGCAGCGTGATCATGGTCAAATGCCTATTTACAGCCAGACTTACTCTTTTTTAACAGGTCCATGCAGAGCAGCTTTTGCTTCTGGCAGGAACAGCCAAACACCCCCTCAGCAAATGCTAGAGCCAGTAGGCAGCCCACCTCTCCACTTCCTTCTGAAGGTTCAGCTATTCTGCAGCTTGAGGTCCATAAGTGAGGTCCTGACGCCCACTGAGGAGGTGAAAGGCAGAGTGCGTGCGGTAACGTATATCCTAGGAGGAGTTAAGTCTTGATGTGTTTGACATTCTCTCGATGGCGCGTCTCAGGGACGCGGTTGCAGTCTTGTCCTTGATGTGCTAGACCAGAACGCTGTGGTAGCATCAAAGCACTAATAAGATCCGCTTGACTCTTTTGAATGTTGTTTGCTCTGGAGGGAAAGGGGGCGGTGAGGTAGAAGAGATGGAAGGAAAGAGTGCTAAAGCTCTTTATGCCAAAGGGAAAGCAGGTCATGACCCCTTAACACTGGATACCTCCAAAAGCCAGGCAGAATGGGATGTTGGCATGGGAGGAGCAAGGATTATGTCAGTGTCATTTGTTTCCTTTCTCCACAGCTGCCACTGGATGGGAGTAACATGAAACACCAAACACCACAGCTATGTGGTGTGGCCATGCAGGGAGAAGGAGAAGCATTGAACTTGTCACCATCCCAAGCTTGGACCAGCCATCCCAAAGAGGGATGTCACTATGGGTATCTCTACCATAGGCATTGCCCAGGAGGTGTCACCTACTCAGTCATTGCCCATAAGAAGAGGACAGTGGTTCAGGAATGACTGCATGAGGAGAGCACCCACAACACTGAATACCTCACAGTCTTGTGACGAATCATTTCACAGTCTGTATTTTAAGGAGATAACTTTAGACCCAATTTTGGATTTCAGACAGCCTTTGGATGTCATCTTTCCATATTCCCTGAAACAGTTGTTATCTCTAGGTTAAGAAATAACTAAAAAAATACGATGCCAAAAGCAAGACTTCCTCCACCAGCTTCCAGAAGACCCAGCTGCCACACGACAGACTAAAATCTTCATTTGAAAACTTTTCCCAACGTGTTAGACAGGTAGACAGACAAATACAGCTCCTCAGAATGAATTTTTCTGGCCCACATGGCCACCAAATTGCAGGCACTGAAATACTCCTGAATGCATCCCTCTGTTCCTCATATCAATGGTTGTATTAGGATCTCTGGCATTGTTATGGTGTATTGGGTTGACAGTGTCATACACAGTGTGTGTGCTTCAGGTGCAGCACGCATAGGAGAAACTGGTCTCCCATGACATGTCTCCTGTGTTGCTTCTAGGTGGTTATATTTGACTAATGGCTGCAAGATTTGACTGGTTGCAGCCATATCTGGTTCTTGTTCAGGTTCTCCAGTTCAGACTGTCCTCTTGCTCTGTTGCACAATGTTCCTGTCTGGGTTGAGCATGCTTAGTAAAGGTTGCTAAGACTCCTCTTTAGAGACGCTAGGATGTAATCTGCTTTCTTTTCTGCTCAGACACCAGCGGTATGTGCTAAAATGGAACAATTTAGTTTCCCCTGCTTCAATGCAGAATGGGCTGGAAGCACAGACTATTTATCTAGGTCTTTTGCAAATGATACTTGTTGTGAATGAACACTGATGATAACTCCAGAGGATTTCACTAAAAATTCTCTCTCCTGGATGATGCTTGTGTTTCTCCCCATCACACATAAGATGCTTTTTTCATTGTGAACAATGAATTTGTTCCCACAGTCTGTTGTCATTTGCAGTACTGCCTGGAAAGAGGGGGCACGGTGCCTCTTCAGATCCAGACGTCTGCCCTTCATGAGTCTTTGGAAATGTCCTTCCAACTGCCAGACAAGGAACCAAAGGAGGATACCAGGATATCTTTGATACCAGGATGGGGAAAATCTGAGGATATTCATCATTACTACCTAATATTTTAGGAAACAATGCAAATCAGGAGTGTGGTTTTCTTGTCTCTTAATCATCTAGAGGGAATCTGCTGCAGAGGAGAGACATTTCCCAACCTTGCTATTTGTCAGTGTGGTATCGGAAGAGACTATGCAGGCTCTGAAGGTCACTGAAATCCATCCCAGAAGAAATAGATCTCAGGGGGCTGGTTTCCATCTAGAGTTACCTCATACGGATTTAACTACAGCCTACAGCTTCCTCTCGAGGGGGACCGAAGGGGTAAGCACTGATCTCCTCCCTCTGGTGACCAGTGATAGAACCCAAGGGAACAGAATGAAGCTGCGACGGGGGAGGTTTAGGTTGGATATCAGGAAAAGGTTTTTCACCGAGAGGGTGGTCGGGCACTGGAACAGGCTCCCCAGGGAAGTGGTCACAGCACCGAGCTTGACTGAGTTCAAGAAGCGTCTGGACAACGATCGCAGTCATCTGCTCTGATTCGGCTGATTCTGTGTGGAGCCAGGAGTTGGACTCAATGACCCTTATGGATCCCTTCCAACTCAGGACATTCTATGATTCTAACTAGCCAGTCCATTCTTCGTGGAGATGCAGACCAAGGACTACACTTGCTAGAAGGTGCTACAGAGATGTTCCCTGAGAAAGGGAGGAATCAGCCAAGAACCCTGTGCCTGATTCTGGAAGAGAAAGATACTGTTCTGCTTTATATTCCAACTATTTTAGTAACTACATAGATCTTGTATCAAGAAAGATGTTCTGCCATGGCAGTGGTCTCTGCATTAGCTGGACCAGATCTGCAAAGTGAGCCAAAAAGAGCCATAAATTCTTCCTACCAAATCCTGGTTCCCAAGTACCCACAGCTAGTGCAGTGAGGAGATGTGAACACAACAAATTGTTAATGCTTGGTGGGATGCTGAGCTGTCACTCAGTCATTGAAGTGCACTACCCTGATCACACAAACTCCCCAGAGAAGCAGATCAGCTGAGTAACGAGCGCCCATTAAGTGGGTTTGCAAGCTGCCCTGCTAAACCAGAGTAGTGTGGTACGTGAAGCATTGCAAAGCTTTGCGTGCAACAGGCAGGAGACGTGGAGGGAGGCAGAGGGTCACATTAGCAGATGGAGGCAATTGTTAACGTCCTACAGCACCAACAAATGCATGCCCATCGTGTCCTGAGGCAGCTTGCCAGAGACAACATGGGACGGGCAGCCCTGGCAGGGAAGGGATACGCCACTGCTCTCAGACAAGAGCGTATTGACATTGCTTAGTGAACGCCAGTGGTCCCGGAATTCAGAGATTATCATGTGCCAACAGAGAAAACCATATGAGCTATTTGGGCTCTGGAGCTGTCATCCTGCACAGCTTTCATTGGCAAAGGTCCTCCGGTTCACAGGCAGAGCTGGCTCGGAGTTTTCCAGCTTGATTAATTTTTGTCTGTTTTATTGGGATTTGGGGCTAAACTGCAATGTGTTGTTGTTTGAGAAAAGTCTTTAGAAAATAAGTTTAAGAGTAGGACTATTCTATTTGCCATTGGTACAGCAAAACCTTGATGGTTTTGGTTTACTGCAAGGTTAAGTGAGCTTTTTCCCTTTTTTTTAACCTCACTTTTATTTTAAGAAAGGCCCTACTCAGAATAAAGCATCTGAAAACAAAATATTCCATCTCAAAGAATTATCTCTTATCCCCTCTCCTTTTTTTTTTTTTTTTTTTGCCTTTTTTAATTTGGGTTTGGTTTTACTTTGTTCAAGTTTAGCAAACAGCAACTGGCAAAACGCTGGGATTTTTCAGACGGGGAGTCAGCCCGGTCCCGGCTCTCCTGCTCCCCCTTTGCCGGGGGCTGAAATTCCATTTCAGCCTACACCTGCATTAAGCCAGGTAAAGAAGCAATTGGATGGTAGGCTGATGATTCTAGAGGAAGAGGGTAAAAAGAAAAACAAACACAAAACCCTGACCTTCAAAGTATTAATGAATTGAGAAAGTAGCTTTTAAAATGGTTTCGAAATGAACCGAATACATCTCTTACAATTCTAGCATTTCTTGAGTGATTTTCAGTTAATAAAAAGGTCCAATTGAAGGAAGTTTTGAAATGACGCATCACTTCAAATGAAAAATAATCAAAGCTTGTTTTTTCTCAAAGTGCCAGATTGACACAAGCACTAAAGAAACTGAAATGTTTATGTTCTCATTTTTTTTCAATTAACAGCTTGGATTTACAACACATATTAGTATCAAACTATTTTTTTTTTTTTAAACTGGAAAAAATTATTATATCTCCCTTTCTCCAAACTAACTAAGCTTTACCTCCTACTTGCTACCGTCTCATGCTCCTGCCAAAATGGAAACATAACATAAACTTAGTGTTAAAAAGTAATCAAAAGGAAGGAGCATCCAATACAAGCTGTATAATAAACTTGAAAATAACATCAATTTTGAGGCATGTCTCAGGAAAAAACGTTTCACCTAAGGATGTCTCTCCCAGATGCCGTGCAGACACAATGCTGCTGCGCTTGCACCCCTCGGTAGAACCCCTTCTCCACCTTCGTTAGTGATGATGGGTGCTTTGGGGTTACAGAGAATGAGACGTGCTTTGGAAAGCAGCACCCTGCATTCCCCTTGTCCCATCCCGAAAGAAAAATTTTTGTGATGGGGAAGCTAAAGTTCACAGCACTAAAGGGGTGGGATTGAGGGGTGGAAAAGTCTGTGCTTGATATAACAGCGAGCGTCACACAACTAGTTTAGGCTTCGAACTTCTAGATATCTGAAATTGAGCAAGAAAACCCACCTTTAGCTCCTCTACTCCCATCTGTTTGCTAGAGATAATGGCGATGCTCTATTTTCCAGAGATGTTGTAAAGAAATATAACCTTCAAGTGCATGAGAACTGCAAAGAGGAAGGCAATAAAGAGTTCTCCTTGTCCATGGGGGATTACCTGAGAAATAATGGGTTTAAGTTGTAGGAAGAGAGATTTTGGTTAGATGTTAAGAAAAGCTTCCTAATGGAAAGGAGAATGAAACCCTGCGATATGTTACCTGGGAAGTGGAGTCTCTGTCACTTCAGGTTTTTAACAATACGTTAGACAAACATCTGAAGTGGCTTTGGGGAGAGCTGAGCGTGCCGAGGAGGAGATTGCCTGGGTGACCTCGTGAATCCTAGGGGCTCTGCTTTCACATTTTTATGTGAAAGCCTGAGGGACTTGGTAATAGGCTTCGATAAGTGCCTTCAACTAAACCTTGTTTGAAAAGAGCTGGGGATGATGTTTCACCCCACTCTTCCACCAAAAACCACTTAAAGGCTTAGAAATAAGTGGCAGTGCCGAGGAATTGCAGATGTTCCCTCATCCCTGCTCTGAAGGCATTGTGTCAAGAGAAGGGGAGAGACAGGGAGGAACCAAGCAAAACTGGAGTCAGCACGTGGGACCACAGCAAGACGCACACAAAATGTACTCACAGTCAAGGAGCGGAGTTTATAATTTGTGTGGCCATGCCCTATTGCTCCGAGTTCCTGCTTGCCTGGAGATCGCTTTTTCAAAGCTTTTGAAGTCTGAGTCCTCTGAATTCCTGGGGATTTTGACATTAAATCTCTTCAGAAATAGCAGGTGTCTGAGAAACAACACGACCCAGAAGCTGGGATCAGCGCAGACGTGGGCATACAGAGCTCCCTGGTCTGAGCTGACGGCTCAGAGATGCCCTCCGAGAGATCAGGGCGCAGCAGGGAAGGAGTGAAATGCTGAGGACCATTCGCTCGCCAGACCCTGCACAGCCCCGCAGTGCTCTGGCAGCACTGGGAGGGCAGCAAGGAGGCTGAGCTTCGAACCCCGCACCCTGAGGGGAGGCAAAGAGAAGAGAAGTAGCCCCAGAGGCTGCTCACTCGGGGGTTTGCTTGCTCCCTTGCCAAGCAGCAGTGCTCGCCCTGGCATTTACAAGCAGCTGAGCAAACTGTCACTTTAGTCTTAAGTTTTACCAGCACTGAATCCCAACAGGAGAGGGCAGAGACAAAGAAGAGAACAGAGATTTTTTGCTACACCTACAAATTTCTCTTTACTCTTTGGCTCCCCTGGTTCAGTCCAGGGCAGGAGCTCAAGCAAAGCTCAGACAAGTAGGGGTGTGTGTCTGCCTATTAGCCTTTTCCCCAGCTTTGCATGAGGAACAGGCTAAAATCCAGAGCAGAAAAGCCTTTTGTTCATGAAGAGCAGGTGGGGGAGGAGAAGAAGGGTTAACCCACTGCCCTGCAGAGGCTGCAGCACGTAGGTACCTGTGCAAAAACATCCAGCTACCTTTTACGTACGGTTTCAGCCACAGCAAACACTCACAGAGCACAGATCCTGCACAAGCACCCAACAGTTCCGCACGCCCCCAGGCATTACATCAGGCACATCTGTATGATAACACAGATCCCCACGTGAGCAAGGCTTTCTGGAGAGCTCAGAGCTGGCTATGCCAAATTTCAGCGTCTGGCTGAAGGTGCTCATCAGCTAGAGGCAGCTTGTTTATCAACTGATGGAGATATTTCCACCTCTGGAGGTTAATGGGAGCTGCTCTGCCCTGCCAAGGCATCTGTGCTGTCATCCAGATGGCATTTGTGATCAGGAGGGGCTGAGCTACTCCGGGTGTAAGCAAGCAATGCCTCTGATAGCTGTTCAGCAGTCCAGCTTTGGAGGAGTTAAACACTTGATACTGAAAACCCAGGCTCCTGCATTTTATTTCTGTTTCCCTCCAGTGGAAAGCTCAGCTCTGGAATCGTTTATTGGACATTGACAGAACATTTCTTTTCCTCCTTAACATGAAAAGATTTGGGAGGTAAGGATTAATCTCGCGTATAAGTCACAAGTTTGGCACAAAAGCTATCTAGCTAACTTTGTGCTCAAAGTGCCTTTCTCAGCATTAGTCCTTGAGCTGGAAAGCAGCGTGCAGGCAGCAGGGCCAGTTTTGAGCAAACACACAGGAAATCTCTCTGAGCCTGATCCCTCTTCCTCATTGCAGCAAGAACAGGCAAAGGCAGTGCTGGTCTCCCCGGTTTGGTGCCTCTGGAACGCTTGAAAGAGGAAGGACTGTTCAAGGAAATGTAAAACCTGGTACGTCAGAGTTACGGGATTCTGGTCTTTGATGAATTTGCTCAGTCATCTTTGTATGATGGGTCTGCCAGGTAAAGAAGTACTTAGAGAAAATGCTCTTACCAGAAAACCAGCACAGGCAGGGATGCAGGAGAAAGAGCCTGCCTCTGGCCCCATCCCCAAACTCACCGGTGTGAGCCACCAACCCACAGCAGAGCTGGAGCCATTTGCAGCCTTTAATAGCCTTAACCCCATCAGCACCTCCTCCTCTTGGCAGCAGGGCACTGACACCCCCTCTTTACAGCTGGGTAATCAGACCCAAGAGGATTTGGCTGAGCTTACGGGGCTTCACTCCCATCCCAGGTCCACTGGAGCTTCATTAATTGTTGCAGGAGCAACGCAGCCAGCCTTAGGTTGCAGGGAGGTGCTGAGCTACTGCAGCAAAGCCCAACTGCAGCTCTCAGGGTTGTGTTACACCCAGAACAACTCTTCCATAAATGCAGAGTTGTGTCTCAGTGGGGCCCAAACGTAGCAGGAAAGTTTTTAATTGAGAGGTCGCTTCAGGCACTACCCTGAAGGCTTTTGAATTTATGGGGTTGTCTCATCAGTGATTCCCCATGTCGACGTAGCATGGGGGGTGTTTGAATGCTGGTGAGGACCTTTTGCTTTGGAGGGAAACAGGAGCCTTCCTCTCTCAGGGACTGTGTGGAATCATTTCATTCTGCATCATCTGAGGTTTAAAGGACTCAGGGAACACTCAAACTCCCTGCTTGTTGCCCACCCCGCACTGTGGGAGCCCACTCACGCTCCCAGGGTAAAACACCCGCTGTTTTCTTTGGCAGCCATTCACACTCTGTCTTGGGGAGGGTGGTTTGTGCTAGAGATTTGGGCTAATAACTGTCACTACAAATAAGCATTGGACTGCCAGAGCCAGGAAATAGGCAAAAAGAAAGGAGACACTTCCATCCGTTTTGGGAAAGAGGAGGAGGAATAGGGTGTGTTTTCTCCTTTCTGAGGAGCAGGTTTCTCTAGCGGGACACTGACAGTACCCCCTCGATGGCAGGAAGGGGCAGCAGCAAGGGAGGAGCCCTTACTCCTTGTCCCAGGGCGGCAGCAGGACGGGGAAGGCTCAGCCGGGCTGGGCACTTTGGCCCCGGGAGTGACAACTCCGTGCGTGTGGCTCAGCCCGGCGGTGCCTGCACCCAAGGTGGGGATGCTGGAGGAACCTGCTCCAGTCCTTCAGCTGACCTGTACCTCCTCCACATTCACACCAAGGGCTGCAGCCCTTCGAGCCCTCATAAACCAACCACTGCTCTGCAGCTCTCGCAAGAGAGCAAGCCCGGCTCAAGCTGCAAACCCCTTCCCAGTGTCCCTGAGCAGAAGGATGCCATCTCTTTGTGCAGAGCATCCAGAGCCAGGACAGAGATCCTAAAGCCCCTGCTAACACAAGCTGGAGAAGACTCTCAGCTCTCATCCAGGCTCAGCTTTAAGCAGCACTGCCCAGGGCAGGTCCCAGCTTAGACTCTGCCGGGGAACAGCAATTTGCCCGTTACAGGTACATTCTCCCAGACAAGTCTGTTGCCACAAGGATTATTCATGACAGAGCTACGCAGAGACAGTAAGACTCTTTCATTCCCAAGGGAGGCAAAAGGAAAGACTTTAATTATCAGCCAAGTCCAACAAAGCAAATACATCTAGGTTAATGAGCATCCCACTGGCATGCACCTTATCTGAGCAGGTAGATATTTCCCCTGTAATTGAAACGAAAAGCTATTCACTAGGCAAAAGTTCTTTTAGTAATCCTAGGGACTTCCTTTGTGTAATTAAACTGCTAATGAGACCTTTTAGTCCTTCCTACTTTTCTTTCAATATTTTCCCTTTGAGGCATAGCCATGACCCATAGGTTAGACCCCAACGGGGCAAGTTTCATTCCTCTGAGGCAGATGATGGAGTTTGAGGGGGCTCATGGCTGGCAGGGAGGGTGCTGGCAGGACCTTTTCGCTCCTGGGGCTCGGGGTTTCAGCTGCAGGTTCTGATTTCTCTGCTCTTTCTTATATCCATGTATCTAGCTATAGATGCTTATATCTAAGCTCTTCCTTAGGGTGAACTTTTTAGTGCTAGCTATCTCTCTTTAAGATAATCATTGTAGGTACCTGTAACTATTTCTTCTGAGCTTCCTTCTCACCTAAACTGCTGGGCTGTGCTTAACGGCTACAACAGCGGTAAAGGAGATGGATACTGAAGCAGGGACCTCTGCTGTCTAATCTCGTAAGTACTGTGAGCCACATAGCACTCTTCTGCCTTGCCAGAATATATAAAAACAAAAAATAAAATTATTTCCTCTAACCTAAAAAACAGAGCCAGGATTTTCAGCTCAGCTGAGGGCATGCACTTTCTACTCCTCCTGCAACGAGTCTCCTGATCCTTCCAGAGGTTGGTCCTGGGCAATGGTTTTGGGGTTTGGTAGAAATGTTCCAGTGCAATTGCCTTATTCTGAAAAGAGCTGAGGCTTGTGTGGATGTGACTAGGCTTGCAAGTGTTTAAGCTCTTTAGGGAAATTGCATGTCATACTTGGCTGGTTTACAGCTGTAAACATCATAAAGACAAAAGCATTGTAGTACTGTACTCAGGTTGTACCGGCTTATGCTAATATTTAAAAGTAGATGGACTGCAGAAGAAATAAAAGTAGAATTCACTGTTTTCCTCTTCCTCCTCACCTCTGACTGGCAGTGAGATGCTTTGGTACCTACTATACTCCCTGCTTTTAGTTCAATGCTAAGCACTGCAACAAAAGTGACGGAAACACAAAACGGCCTTTATTATCATTAGGCATGATTGCAGATCTAATTATAGATTCCCTGATATTTGCATTAAAATGTTTGGAAGCCCTGTTGAACAGCAGAACACAGCTGTACTAAATATGGACCACAGCAGCCTCTTGCCCAACATCTTGCAGCCTAAGTAGAGAAGGAAAGAAAAAGATGGGGATTGAATAACTGCTCCCAACCTTGTGCTGCAGAAGGAGAACGGGGACCAGGGGAGTTCAGACAAGCTGTGAGGCTGTACCACAAGTCCATGATACAGCCGAGAGGAGAGCCCAGCTGGAAGGCTTATGTGGATTGCTCTGCCTAATCACTTGATACCGTACTCTTTCCAGTGTTCCCAGCATGTCAAGAGAGGGAATTTATTAAGCTTAAAGGCAATTGAAATCATGTTGCTGTTAGCTGTTAAGGTACATAATTTTTATAATTCCCTCTTTTCCTATTCAGAGCATTTACTATTCCTCTTCTCTGAGGATTGTGTGGAATCAGCAACTGTCTCAGGATGAGATATAGGCTCAAAAGGTAATGAGCAACTCTAAACCAGTAGATGCTTTTCCTCCTTTGCAGCTCCTCTGGCAGACCTTGCAGCTGTGCCTGGCTGGAAGCACGATAAGGTCCTGAAAATCTGACTACAATATTTCTAGGTGTGGATCATACCATTCCATGCATCTTACTCAACTTGTAGAAACCAAAAATCTGTCCACTTTGCATGGTAGCTGCATCCAACTGATTGCAGGGCCTATGTAGAGGTAGTGTTTATGTATGCAAATGAGCATGCACATATGCTAATAATTCCCATTTAGGAAGCAGAGGATTGCTTGCATCAACCAGCTGTGGAGCTCCATGCTGCTGGCAATTATTGCCATTGCTTTGGCCACCAGGAATGCCCATTCTGTCCTGCCTTTGTCTGCTTTACCATGGCCATAACTTGCAGCCCATTAGGCAACCTTGTCATCCTGGGTCAAGGAAATACCAAATACTAAGTCTGGGAAGCAGCTTAAACTGGAGTAGGGTGAAACTTGGTAGAGCATCCCCAATTGCAAAGAGCAGGAATCCTGAACAGTTTAAAATGGACTAGTTCAGTTTGCCTCTACTGTCGAATTCTGACATGGGTGCAAAATTTGCAGCAAGAGGTGGTATCCCGGGAGGGAAAGCAAAATGGGGTCTTTTCAGGAGCATCCACCCCTCCTCTGTGCTCCCCCACTCTCTCCTAAAACACAAGCAGACTTTTGCACAAGGTCCTAGAGCTCAGGAAGGTGTGAAAACAGGGACCCACACCTGGTACTGACCCATGGAAGATGACAGCAGAGGCAGAGAAGGACAGATGAGGGATGGAGGAGCCAGAGGCAGCTGCTAAGGGAATCCCTCTGCTAAAAATCAGATAATCAGCACATCTAATCATGCATGATGGCCTCCTATCTCCTTAGCACTTCAGAGCCAGAAAATCTCTGTGCTCCTATTGATTTTCCATCTGGATCCTTAGGGGATGGTGCTCACTGAAGATAAGGGCTTTCCCCCTTGGGCTGCATGCTGATCAAGGCAGGGCTTTTGCAGCTGAAGCTGAAGCATCCCCTGCTCAGAGCTCATTGCAGAAAAAGGAATCGCGCCAAAACCTTCTTGTCTAGGGAGTTTGTGTCGACCAAGCAATGTAGCAGAAGAAAACTGATCCTGGTCCTGAGCATGGTGTTGCAGAGACAGCTGGTCTTGAGTAGGGGCTTGAGAGGCCTGGAATTGGCTAGATTGGGATTGCAAGTGCCATCGGTACATCTTTGAGGCAATCATGCACTTAGGCTAAATAAAAAGTCACTCTGATTCAAAAGGAAGAAAGGATATGTTTCTTGTTTATAGAATTTGAAAAAATTGTTTGCCTCAATTTAGAAGAGATCCTCCCTTGCACACCAGACTCTGTCCTTATGATGTAAAATCTTGGTTTTGATGACTTGACATTTTCTTAATGGGGAAAAAACCCGTTGTCAAAAAAATTGCACTGTATTTTACTTCCCTTTCGTGAGTCCTTGTCACTCCTTATGAGTTTGTTTTACCCTTGGCAGGAGAAGGAGACCGAGGCAGTGGGAGTGCTGGCCATTAGCCTTCCTATCCCTTGGCTTTGCCCAGTTGTGGAGGGAAGATGGTTGACAGGAGTCAGCAAATAAACCTCTGTCAAAGGGCCAAGTGAAACCCCTGTGCTCGCGGCTGGAGCCACCTCTGCAGGAAGCGCTCTCGGCCCCAAGGGTGCTCACGCCCAGAGCTGTCACACCCAGATGCTTTGGGGTCCTTCTCCTCAGGTATCATGTCGTGTACTCCATGCACCAGCATTTAACACGTTAATAGCCAAAAAAGTGGGTTTGCTGCCTTTATTCCTCCCAATAAAACACCTTGAGTAACCTCACCAAAAGCTGAGAGCTATGATGGGAAGGGTCAGCGCTGTGTTGACAGGCTGAAGGAGGATTTTCCACCCTGAACATGCTGCCTGAAGTGGAAAGATTTAGAAAAGCAGGCAGGAGCAGAGGGGCTGCCTGCAGACCATGGTGGCACACGCTTGCCATCCCAGAGGCAGGTGGGTCGCTCCCTTGAAGAATCACGGGAACGCCTTGCTGCAGGATGCTTTTGCTGGGAAATAAACCCCGTCCCCAGGCTGGTTGGAGGGAGAAGAGGCAATCTTCTCTTTCCTCTTCAGCAAAATGTGAGAGAACAATCTAGAAAAATTGGGTGATTAATAGATATTGCCTTCTCTTTAATCTTTCATGAGAAAATACAGGAATGCCTTGGGGAGGTGCATATTAATGACATATTCAAGCAATATATAAAGGGCCATGCAACAGGTACTACGCTCCGGCCCCACTCCCTGGGCTCCCTTGTGATTCAGCTCATCAGGAGTTATTTACAACAGCATCTTGTCCTATTATGCAAATAACCTTTTTCTCCCCCATTTGGGTATGTGCAACGTTCCTGTGGTACAACGGGTTGGCAGGAAGGTTGCCCTATACTGAAAGAGACAGGGTAAAACATCAGGTGAAAGTCCTGTGCTATTAAAATGGAGAAAAACCTCAGTGCTTTTCTCGCAGACCCAATACACTTTCTATCACATGATTGAAAGCACAAATTGTGTTTAATCCTACTGCCAGAATTACTCGTATCTCTATGCTCGAAGCATGCCAGGAATAGCAAACTTGCAGTCATCCTTTCGAATTCAGCTTTTTTGGATTAGTGACTTGTTTGTGGATTCTCTCCTGAAGTACTTGTGTGTATTTGCTAAATAATCTGGACAAACTTTACTGTTGGCAGTGAGTTATCAGCTTGACAGCTGTCTTTGCCAGGGAAAAGAGCTGGAAATGTACACTTCAGATTACATGGTTGCCAGCTTTAGTGATTTTATTATGAATCTTGCAAAACAATGTTTTCCTTAAAGCTTCAACTCTTCTGATGAAATGTGAACTTGCACACCGATGTCATTACAAAGCACGTCTCTGGACTCTGGGTTGCAGAGGAAAGGTTGCAAGTGTGACTGAAAAGGCTGAAAAGTCAGCCGGTAAATGAAAGGTACTCATGTTCTTTCATTGCAATCTCCTTACTTTAAAGCCAAATCTCATTATTTTGTAGATAACTAGCTAGCTGGGTTAGAGCAGGGCTTCTGGAGGGGCAGAGAGCTCGGTACCTACCCAGATAAATGCAGATGTACACATGTACACACGCACCTGCAAATGCGTGAGCATATTGAGCTATTGGCAGGAGAGGGGGGTAGAGGTGGCATACTGCTTGCCCACAAACCCCTTCTAGCATCCCAAATTCTCTGCTGGTCCTCAAGCCCTCCCTTGAGACCGGCTCACCCCTCCGTTCCCTGCAAGCAGCTCGCAGAGTCTGCAGTGCTGAGATCAGTACTCCAAGCAAATTCCTCATTGCAACGTTGCTGGCTCTGGATGTCCTGACCTTTAAATGATGCAAAACCTGATGTTCATCCCTAGAGATCTTGTTGTCTCGGGGTTCTTTTTTCACTCTGTCCCAGAAATCTGGAGAGCCAGACAGAGCAAACATTTGGCAAAATATAATGCAAACACCTGCAAAACCCACTATCCCCAACCTCTGCCAAGCACTGCAGCCCTCTCTAAATCATCTATGGTGCTATTTAGAGAAACTGTGAGGGCTGCATGAGAATATGGGAGGATAAGTAACAATTCGTGCTTTAATGCAAGCTAGTAATCACAGGATATCTTCTGAATGTGCTTTGTATGTCAGCAAAGTGAGGGTCCCCTGCCCTGCGCTGCCTTAAGCTACTTCCTCGGCCCCTCCGAGAGAGCTTTAGTAAGCAGAGAAAAAGTATAAGCACTATTTTTTTGATGTGTCACATCCATCACTGGTTCAATCAGGAGAGATTGTGTAGATGCTGACAAGATGTTTTGTCTGTGAAACTGTTTAGACTGATTTAAAGCACCGGGACTTGTGCTTCCAGGATGCATGACTGCCTGGAAACAGTTGTTATGGCAAACACGGGCAGGCAGCGATGCCTGTCAGAAGTAATGAGTGTCGGGAAGCCAGCAGGCTTCGGGGGGGTTCCTTCCCAATGCCAGCGGGGGTCAGAGGCTGCATGTGGCCTGGGACAGGCAGGGATGCTGCCTGTTGGGTCTGTATCCAATGCCGGTGCACCAGGCATGGACGCATCAGGGTATTTTCTGGCAGGCTTTCATGCAAAAGTGGTGCAAAGATGCACTTGGGCCAGAACTCAAAGTCCTTCAGGCTTTGCCCAGTAACTGGACTGTACGGCGAGCGAAGCTGAGCTGCCACGTGGGTGCAGGACCAGGGGTCTTCAGCCCACGGCCTGACCAAGCACTGGAGAACTATGGAAGCGGCTCCTGGTTTTTGCCTCCTGAGAGCTGGGGGCTCTTTGCAGTCCAGATTTCCAGTGCTTGTGCCCTGGGACAGCTTTTTTTAACTTAGCTGCTTCTTCAACCTATGGCAAAGCAACTGCCAAGCCAGAGCAAGGGAGAGCTCTTGATCTGCTGGGTCAATGAGCAAACAGCCCATCCAAAGGGGAGAACTGGTCAGGAGAAAATTAGCTGATTGAGTCTCTTCCACTGGAGGAAGGAGCAGATATTTTTAAAAGCAGCTGGGTTTCCATAGAAACCCCAGGAAAGGGTCCTGTAATCATATGGAGGAAGGGTGGTTTTTTTATTCAGTCCAAACAGCTGCCAAGAAGTTAAATGCTGAAAGTGATGCAAAACTCCTGTCCCACAGCTGAGGTGGGAGGAGAAGTTGCTTTTCTCTTACTAACACTTTTACAGCTGCATTCAAGTTGCTGCATTTTTCTTTAGTAGTTTTAGATGCTTTCAGTGGCCCAGTTCCCTTCCACAAGCAAATAACCGTCAAATGCTCTGCCATGCCTGGTAAAAAGGAGCCCATCTGCACATGAGACTCCAGCATGCAGCACAGGTTGGGTTAGATGGTGCTTCATCTCCAGATTATCTGCTTATTTTGGTGTCAGTTTAATCCATTGTGACTGTAGTGAGTGAGCTGAGCTGTGAGCTCACCTGGCCGAGAGGATGGGAATGCCAGGGTTGGGAGGGAGAGAGCAGACTGCAAGGGAGCATGGAGAGTGGAGGGGGTAGGTAGAACTGAAGGGTTTTCCTACATGCAACATGCTCCAGGCAATGATGTGCCTTGCATGGTGTCCATGTGCTATTTTGTGGGCAGAAGGGAGCCCAGTCTATGTAGTGACCCGATGCCAGCCTCCTCTGCTCATCGTCTGAACTTGGTGGTGGGTTAGGGCCAAGAAACATCCTATAGCTCTAGGGTCTAGATGAGAGTTTTCAGGCTTATTAGCTCCCAAAGATCTGCCCCATCTTCATGGAGGATCACTCCCCGCTTGCCCCTGAGCACACGAGGATGTCTGTGCACGTTCAGGTCTTGGCACTATCTAGATCAGTCGTCAATGACAACTGCTAGTCCTCCTCTTTGTGCTTTGACTCCTTCATTCCCATACATGTCTTCCCTTTTCCATGTGTTGTCACCTGTAGTTATCCAGATGCTTCCTATTTTTGTTAGGTCATCAGCATGGGCAGGACCCATACACTTGCAAACCACAAGCTTTTTGGGGTAGGGCACAAAGAGTCGGTGGTCTGACATCCCCTCAGTACTCCAGCTCAGACAGATTTGCTGGAGCTATCTCTGGATGATTGTTCAGTTCCATCCAGGAGCCTCTGAGCCTGTCTAATCCCCTCCTGAGACAACTTTGGACCCTTCAAATCCTGTGTCAATGAGTGCTGCAGCTTGATTATGTACTGGATGAAAGGGTTGTCATGGTCTTAGAAAGGGGGACAGGGAATGCCCCCTCTGATGTTGCATTTGGGAAGCAAGTGGTCATATCCAGTTTGTGAGTTTTATCATGTTCCACTCCTGTTACTTATTAGGGTTTTTTCCCCTGAAGCTCACCTCCATCCTTTCCTGCACTGACAGCCATCCCCAGGCCTCAATGTACATGACTACAACCTTTCCAGAGCTGACTGTCCCTTTGTGAGAGAGCACGCTCTCCTTTCATCTCTAGCTCTAAGCATTTTATACCACGATTACCAGAAGAGTTTGATGCATAGCGCATCCAGGAATGGGAATCAAAGCATTTGCTCAGCCAGGCTGAGAGCTGGTAATTACAGAGAGGGAAGCTCAGTGTTTTCCACCAACCCCAGCTGCATGGATGGGAGCTGACCTCCAAAAACACCTGGGGAGCGTCATTGCTAGAGAGGGAGGGAGATGAGGATGGTGCACAGAGGGGACGGCTCTTAAGCTTTGGCTGCGGAGTGAGGTAGATCCAGCTGGTATTTACAGACAATTGCTTTTATATCTTTGCCCATTGGTGCTATAACCTTCAGGCTCAATTTGTTCAAGCTGGCTTTGACAACTGGGTTTGGAAGAAGTTTCAGCAATTCTGTGATTCCAAGGTTAAAAATCACAACACCCAACCTAAGTAAGAGAGTCATGAAAATGTTCTGAAAGTATACTGTTTCAGATGGTTTTTCTGCCTTTTGTGACATAAACATGAATAAAAGAACATTCTAGTTTTGGTAAACTTCAAGCTACGACTTACAGTTGGCTGTAGTCCTTTCCCCCTGCTATCAAAACTGAGAAGCTTCCTAAGAAAACCTTGATTACACAAAAATACATTTTTCCTGATGACAGAAGTTTTGCTCTTAGTAGGAGTGGTAGAAATATTTGGCTCTCCATGGCCAGAGCAATAATCTGAGGCTCGCCAGGAGCCATTACATCTTGGTGTTTCTCCTGAGTTTAAGAGATGAGGTTACCATTCTTGTGCTTTTATAAGTCTTTGCACCTTTACTAGCTCCGTGGAGCTCAAAAATAACAAACCACTGTGCTGAGCGCCTCAAAACCTTTCATATCCATTAGCTAACCAACACTTTTAAGACCCCACGGAATTGCTAAATGTGAATATAGCTCCTTTATGGGTCTGCAAATGTGCGCTGCAGCCTCAGGGAATGGGAGCTTCTGCTCTGCCTTCATCAGACTATAAGAACAAGGGCACTTTCTGAAAATTAAAAAGAGATGCTTAAAAAAACCCAGATGTGCACACTACTGGGTTTTCAGCCTTCTGAAGAAGAGATATGTGCCAGGATCAAAGATGAGGGATTGGACTAGCAGCATTTGTCAAGGTTGGATAATTCCCAACTTCCTAGAAATGCTTCAGCTGAAGGTCAGAGATAGTAAATAATTTGCCTGTGGACAAACATATCTGGTGACAGTATGGAAAATTCATATTTCTTCTAGAATCAGATGATCTCATACTTGTAGTGTTTGTGGGCCATAGCTAATAGTGCTGCTCTACAATCATGCCAGGCTCAAGTGGAAAATGTCATCAGCCCTAAAATCAGCAACACCATTATTACTTTAAATTTGTCACGAGGCCAATCCATTTTTGCTGTCACTCTTTAGCATCATGAAGGCCATAGCAGGGCAGGGATGGATAATGAACTGCACTGTACATGACCCTAATAATTCAGTTTTCTGCATTAGTGAAGCACAAGAGCCATATTTTGAAAAACTCATTATAGTCAAGCTACCTTTGGTCTCGGAGGCCAGGACTAGATGCATAAAGTGGGACTGCCCTAAAAAGGTAAAACCCATTGGCCCTAAATGACTGATTATAGAACATAAATGTGTTGCACCCAAGAGCCTTGCTGGATGTCGAAACAGTTTCTCTTCAGTTTTTGCTTGAGAGATCAAATACTTTTCCTATTCAGGGCAGACAAGAAAACATGAAAATCAACATTCTTCATGAAATTGCATTTCTCTTCACCCACGATGAGACTTTTTGCTTAAATCACTGTGAAGATTTCACTTATTTTGCTAGAAATGAAGAGGAAGATGGAAGGATTTGGTTCACATACCTAGACACCCAGGGCACCTCAGTCTGGGTTTGAAATTATATTTAATTTCCAAAATGCTTCACAGAAAAGTCCTTTTAAGTCTGAAATGAAACATTTTGATTTAAAAGGAATGTTGCAAATATTCCACTTCAGCAGTTTCTCCATCCCCACTTTGTTTTCACCTTAACTGCTTCATGCATGAAAGTAATTTTGAGTTGTGCACTCGACCACTTTCTGACCAAATATTTCATTAAACTCCCGGACAGGTGCCATAATTGTAAAACAGCTTTACAGGGAAGGTACATTTGCATTATAGCACATTGCACAGATTTAACACTGGCAATGGTGAATAAAATCCTTTAAACACTTGTTAACTCTGGGAGAAGAAATGAGTTAAGCTCATTTGTCTCTTTCCCTAGATGAATTTTTCATTTTCTCTTTCAAGCCCATTGACGTTTGCGAAATGATTTTCTGGCATATGTTCAGTCAATAAAAACTGCTGGTGGATTTCAAGTCACCACAAAGTAATGCCTGGCATTGACATGCAGAAGGGTATGTGTGTGCATTGAGTTATAATAAAAATCCTTGATTTTTATCTCATTTGGATACACTTTGGGTATTGGCTTTTTGTGTCTATCATCTTCAGAGCTGTCAGAGTGGTTGGGAACTGTGGCTGATGAATTCTGCTTGGCTCCACCTCTGGAAAAGGCAACAGAGAGCACCTTTAGAGATGTAATGAAGTCATCATTGTCCTGATTTAAAAAAAAAAAAAAAATCACCTCAATTTAAACTCACAGCCACTAATTTATGCAAAACTTCTATTTCACACAGTTTGAAATCACAGCCTGAGGCACCATATACTGGAAAATGTTTGGGTTGACTGGATTCACAACACCTTTAAGATTTCAAAGTTTAGTTGCTGCTTTATAAAAAGTGAAAAAAACCCTACTGTGACATCTCAAGCATCCTTTTGAATAAAGAAGCATTTCCTTCTTCTCTGTGCACCTCTATCAGATACCACGCAGCCTGAAATGATCACTCTTTTTTTTCAGCAAACCTTGGGCTTTTCCTGTGAATAGAGTAAAGCGGTTATTTGACAGAGAAATAAGGCTTTATATTGGCTGATCCTGTCAAACAGTGGGATGAATTAAAATGAAACATGTTCCTTTAAACAGCCTACTGCTGAGAAAAAAAGTAGAATTTTCCTCTGTGGACTTTGAACAGGGAAGCAGGAAAGGTAAGGGGGGAAATCTTCTAATGACCAGCCAAACACTGTAAGAATTAATAAGTATGGATCATTTTTATTGGCCTGACCCAAAGTGCCATGGAAGTCATTGTGAGTCTCATCACTGATTTCTGAGTATGTCGGGTTGGGTAGAAGAGGCATAAATTGACTTTGCAAAGTCAATGGGGATATATCGACTTGTACTGCTAAATACCTGGTCCTATCTTTACCGCTTCAGGATCATGAGGCTGTGAAGTGAGCAGTCTTTCATTAGGAAGTAAGGCAGTTTGGAACTCCATATGTCTATCTCGCTCCTAATTAATCCCAGGATTAATTTTAAAGCTTATTTCCCTCTTTCTGAAAGTTTTTATTCCAGAGATGCCCTACGCTGTGGCCAAGGAGAGCTGTACAACATGCTGACTGCAAAAGGCTGTTTGGAGAAAGACAGCAGACAGCAAAGAGAGCTGAAATTATGACTTTTAAAAATTGCAAAAAAACTAAATAAATTTTACTCCCTATCACCAGCCTGTAAAGTGATGTTTCAGTGTGTATGTGGAGAGTGTTCAGGTGTTTGGGGACATATCTGTAATTAGAATAAATAAACCTTGCCATCTGGAGAGAAAATCTGCTTCCTTCTCAATATGGCTGGGGTCTCAGGCAGTTCCACATATGCTATCAACAGAGAATTTTCTTCCTCAGTTACCACCTGCTTGGTAATCTGTGTTTATCTATGAATAAGGGCTTAATTTGAGTCCCGGGTATCAGTTTGATACAGCTTAAGTGAAGGGCTTACTTTTGATGCAGGAGAAAAATCATGGTCATTGAAAATACTCCCCACTGATGGGTTCCAGGCAATATCCTACAGCAATCCACCCCTTGCTGACTCTCACGGTTTGATTGCCTTGTGATAATTGGTGATTTTCTGAATGCTCTCGTGAATCAGTGAGAAACGCTGTTTTTTTTCCCAACAGTGAGTTTTCCACTGACTTGGTTGCTAGGGGAAGCTTGAAAGTGAGACCCAAGAATGACCTGAAAGTTCAAGCACCAGAAAAGAAGAAAGAGAAGCCAATACTTACTCAACAGTCCTGTGTTCTGGGGACACAACTATTGCTTGCTGTAGGGCGATGCCCTGACTGTCTTTGCCCTGTGGCCCAGAGCCTTGGGAACGAGAAAGAGATCTGCTGACCATGCTTGGTGCAGAGGGGTAGGGGCTGAGCTGTCCATTGCTCAGTGCAAGGGCATCATTGGGTTTGCTAAGTGACTCGCACCAGGAGGTTGCNTTTTCACTGGAGGGGAAAAAGAAACCTTTTTAAATGCTATAGTAAGGAGCTTTCACACTCTGGTCTTCCAAGTGTAATAGAAACTATAATGTGATGTCTATCTCCTTGCCAAGCTTCAGAATTTGGCGTCATCCCCTGTCATCAATATGCAACTAATGACTCAAGCCATTAAATTATCCCTGATGCCTTTTCCTGCTGAGTAGGAGAAAAATACTTGTAATGGCTATTTTGGGGGTGTGTGTCTGTTTGTCTGAAAGAACTTTGAGCTTAGAGACACTAACGTTTCCAATTAAATTACACTTGAAATTTTCTGGGTGGATGGTTTCCTTTCCTGTAATTGTGTCCTTGTGGCAGAGGTAAAGTGGTTCCTTGGTTTCTGTCCTTCTCCTGACCTTATTGCCATGTACCAACCCTGACCTGCTCAGACACAGCAGGACTTTGCTCTTGGTGTCTCCAGTGAACCTCTTATTGAAGAAGTTAGAGATCACCATGCTTGTATCTGCAATATGGACATGTGTCCACCAGAGCTGAGATCCCAGAATTACTTGACAGAGACCCAAACACATCCAGGAATTGGCAAAAGCCCTCAGTTGCCATTTAACAAAGCAATGTGTTGACAGTGCAACAAAAATTCCCATATTTTTGTCAGCTGAGATGTCCAAGTGGTTGCCTTGACTTAGGGCTGGATTCTTCTTTCTTCCGGAGACAATCTGCCCTTTTCATCTCTACATCTAAGTATCACTCTACACCTGGTCAAAAATTATTTGTTTGTTTGTTTGTCTATTATTTATGGGTGTCTTCATTTGAAAATAAGCAATGAATCTCTAAGTGTCTGATCTCCACTTCTGTTCAATCGGTGTTCAGAGAACAAGGTGGGTATTGTAAGGAAGAAAATTCCTCACTTGCTTCCCTTGCGGCTTCAGGAATGGTGTTTGTTTTAATGTTGGGATTCCTTTGAAAGCTTCACCAGGAGACTCGTTTTCTCTCTGAGACTACCTCTAATGTCTTTTTTAAGAAGCACCCAAATAGCTAAAGAATAATCCAGATCTCACTGAAGCATTGAAAATTGGCTCTTTTAGAAAAGGAGACAAGGATTTATGGCTGGTGAGTACTTGTTGCAATGAGCGTGGAGAACTGTGGCTCTAATAACAGCAAGATTTATGGCTTCCAATCCATCAGCGCCCAAGTTGCATGAGAGATTTTTATGACTGGAACTTTGTCAAGACAATGCAGGCACCTGAAGGTTAAGTCTCTATTTTCATGAATAAAAGTTACATTTGGAGGGTTTTGGTTATCAGAAAAGATTCCTGAATCATCTGTAGATTAAAGGGGAAAAACAGCTCTCACAAGAGGATTTACTGGGAGAGAAGTACAAATGAGGGCAGCAAGCCTGGTGGGGTATAGTGAAATCGAAGGATGTTCTCAAGCTGTTGCTTGCAAAATGTTCTCCTTCAGGTTTGACACCCTCTTTCAGTGACTGCCAAGAAAGCACTGTGGTAGATCGCTTGCTTTAAGACTCTACCAACTGTCACATTGAGCCTGACACAGAGTGCCCTTGGGTGTGACAGGTGACAGCTTCCCTCACTACAGCTGGGTCTTTTTTCAATTAGTGTCATCATCACTTGCCGTGGTGGTTAGTAATAAATGTCATGAGTGCTAAAGATCTGTCCTGCAGGCTCTCTGCTTGTAAGTCAACTCTCTGCCCATTTAACTCACTGTCCCTTGGTCTACCCAGCCACAAAGGGCAGATCTATTTTCTATGTCTACAGTGTCCAAAACAATTTCATTCTGACTCTATCTTTCCATCCATGGTATGGTCAAGCTCCATCCCTTGTTACCTTTTGGCTGAAAGGAGCAAACTTGATCTTCATGTGCCTTTGCACAATGGTGTTTTGTGTCTGAGCCTCCCTGGTCCAGCCAAGCTAGACTTGGTCTAATCAGCCAGGCTGAAAAGGAGGCCAGTGAAACTGCTTAAAAATGGCTTCAAAATATTGATGTTCAAATTAATTTTATTTGAGTTTACTTAGATTAGAGTTTTGGTTTGGTTTGTTGGTTTTTTTTCCAGAGGTCTTTTGCAATATTCTCTTATGTCTGTCTTTCCTATGTCTCTACTCATCTAGGTGTTTAGGAGAGACCTTTTCTCTGCTGGGGAAAAAAAAAAAAAGCTTTGGAACAGATTTAGTGGTTATCCATTCTGTTTGCCAGTTGGCCAAAAAGCAGGAACACATCATGTTCACGTACATGTTAATGTCTCCTGCCCAGGAGACAGAAGGGTAAGAATGCAGGCTTTACCTCTTGTGCCTATAGAGATATATAGTTCCTAATAGTAAGAAAAATAACCAACTTCAAAACTGCTTGCAAGCTGGAATCCTTGTTATTGTGTTGTTTTGTCTGTCAGCTTCACCAGAAGGCCCCTGTCCCTCCTGAGCCCATGCTGTGTAATTCTGTTAGAGCTCTTTTGCTGCTCTGGCAGCAGTAGGTCTCCTCCCCTCCTCCCCAAATAACCTTGTTCATGCCTGGAGGAGCTTCAGAGCTGGTAGGAGTTCAAGTTTTGTCTCTTCAACATATACACTGTTTGCTGAGTGAGAACGTCACTTTTATCCCAACCAAAAAACACTTCTAAGAAGCAAGGCCAGCTTGCAATACTTAAAAATACCACCGCATACCCCCTTTGCCAGCGTTTTCTTCTTCTGCACTAGCTCACGGTCACTAATACCTTAGAAGCAGATTATGCAGTTGAGCTGCTGCCTTCCTGCTTTGATCCTGCCTCACCCTGACTCTCTCACACTTTCTTGAGTACAAGACTCATCTCATCTAGATGCCGATGTGTAAGTCTGAAGTAGTCATTCTGGGCTTGCTTAGTAGTTACTGAGGAGCAAGATGCTCCTAGGGGGAAATTCATCTTCCCTGTCCTACATTCACGTCCAAGAGAGGCATCTCTTGTCCTTCAGGGCTGCCTCCTTCTCTCTGCTAACTACAAAGGTGGCCACTCAGACCTAGATGAATTTTTGTTTGGCTCGGTCAGAGCAGATTAATGCCCCCACCTGTATAATTAACCAAAAAAACCCCCAGAACCCAAGTCTACACATGACATTGAGTAAAAGGGCTGAAAATGTACAAATGAATTCCCGGAGGTCCAGTTTAAAAGTACACTCCACTCCACTTAAGTCTAAAGTTATTCTAAATAATTCCTTCTGGCAGTTTAATGGTGGATATTTTGCTGTAATGCTTCCTCTATGACATTTGCAATGACCTAGTTTACTGTTTTTACAAATAATAATTTGTCTTAATTTTCTCTTTGAAGTAGCAAGCAAAAGAATAAATGAGTGAAATCTAAACCTGGTAACCTTGCTAGATATTTTAGGTCAATAAATTATCTTCATGCATAGCTTAGTATTTCAGATTTCCACTCCAGTGGATGAGGGCTCTTTAATGCTTGTTAAAATAGCAGAGATAAGTGATTGCAATCTGAAGATGGAAAACATTGAATAATGCAAAGATCTGTGGATTTTGTGATTTTACTTGGCTGGGGGAGAAAATCCTTTGATTCTTTCAGAGCCAGAGATAAGAAAAGCTTTCTTTTCAGTTAGGACTATCCACCCTTTTGTGCCAAACGTGATTCTGAAAACCAATATGCAGTAAAAATGCATCACTGATGAAAGTGCTCCAGCTGGGCTATGCCAGGGCTGGACATTTCTGACATGTTTTTCAGTTTAAAAATTCAGGAAAGACTGAAGATTATTTCATGGGGAAGCCAGGAAACCTTGTCAGAAACACCATTTAGTGCTACTATTGCAGCTGATCTTCTGGATGCAAGTTCTGGATGGCCTGGTGACCAAAGTTGTTGCCCAAAGTTCATTTACTAGATGGACACCTGATTCTAAGAAGTACTTCAAACTGACATTACTCAAAGCAGAGTAGTTTTCAAGAAAAAAACCAGGAGTTTTAATGAGGCAGAGATGTGCATGGAATGTGCCTAATTTCCCTCATTGTGTTATTTTCTCCAGACAACTAAAAATCCTCAAGGCCACATACTTCAACAAGACGTCAAAAAGTTCTGGCAAGAAAATAAAAACTTTTAATGAAAACCAAGTTTGCCGCTTTTGTTATTTCCATCCCTCTCTACAGACTTTCTGATAAACTTTAAATCAGATTCTCCAGGGTCCATTTCAACTTCTAAAAGCATCACTTTCATTTCTCCTTCTTTACAGCGACCACTTTCTGGTCTCAGGTGTCACTACATATGGCCATCCATGCAACCATGCTGTCTCAGCTGTTGCCTCCTGGAAGAATCATCTTAAGTGAGGTCCATCATTCTTAATCTCCATACACTGCAACTGTGGCCATGGGCTTATATTCTTGGCACTGAAGACTTGCACTATTTTTCCTTTCTGATAAACAGGGATGTATTCAACATTTCTAATATTTTATTCCCCTGTCAACATATGAGAAAATAATAATTACATCCTGCTCTGCAGG
Source organism: Aramus guarauna (assembly GCA_013400195.1). NCBI lineage: Eukaryota > Metazoa > Chordata > Aves > Gruiformes > Aramidae > Aramus > Aramus guarauna. The sequence goes on along the minus strand of VXBL01003988.1, from coordinate 707,212 downwards.
ACTGGGAATTATAATCAACACCAAAGCAGGATCTGTACATAATTAGAAGCTTGTTTTAGATGCTTTTTTAGAATTTATTGCACAAGAAATTACCAGTGTCAGCCAGCATGATTTTAACCAGTAAATCTAAAAGTGACACATCATTGTTATAATTGCCATTGCAGCAGCAGTTAAAATCTCCACCATTTGCTTCGAAACAATGAAGACCAAAGACTGTTGAAAAAGTTCTACAAATCAGTCAGAGGCACTGTCTTGTTGTCTGAAAAGTTTTTAGCTTTCAACCCAGAGGCAAGGGTTTTGTCTGCATGTTGTTATTGTACAGTTTAGGGCTCTTCACGCCACCCCAGGGTACAAAGGAAAGTGCATAAGCCCTGTTTGAAGCTGGATAACTGAAGCATGAAGAGGTACTGAAGGTGGATTTCTCAGAAGGTGTTTTGGGAGCCTTGGTCACAAAAGACACAGTTAGAAATTGAGTTGAACAGCTCCAAAGAACTTGCATTTCACATAGAGCAGTCTAGGGTTGGGACCCAATCTCATAAGATTTTTTAAGCAATTACTTGACCATAGTACCAGTTTTCCTCTTTCATCTTGCTCATGTTGCACAGGGACAGATGGTCTCCATCATCTTCTCAAAGATCCACCTCTGCTTCAGTTACCCCATGGTTCAACTATGCCACGTTCAGGTGTCTGGCTGGCACGTGGCATCAGGATATTGGCCATATCTGATGCTGGAGCATGGTTGGGGTCCTTTTAGTCTTCAGGACAGTGACTGTTTTAAGAGGCAATGCTGGGCAATATACTACACCAGAGGAGACATTTAAGGCTGCAGGAGCTGTCCATGCTAAACGCAAGGTGGACTCAAGTCTTGGTGCACTTGGGTGTATGTTTGCACTTCCATAAGACAGCTGGTGAGCTGAAATATATACATCAGAGACCGAATGTTTGGAAGCTCACATTAGCTAGAGGGAGGGAAAGTACCTGAGACAAACAATTTATTTGCAAGAGAGGGATGCTGATTACATGATGGTGCCTTAGCAGCCTCCTGCTAGCTGGATACAGTATTATGACTGAGGTCTTTTCTGCCTTGGCATGTCATATATTCTCTCATTGACTTCCAGTCTTTAAGCTGCTGTTAATTTAAAAAGCTCCCTCGTTCACCTCTGATATAGACTCAAGAGCTTTTCTGGCTGAGATGAATTGGAATCCATGTAAAAGCAATAAAATGCCTTGTACGGCGGTGTTTTAACTGGCTCCTCTGAATCTTTCTCTCTAACTGCATGCTACTCTGCAGCTTAGATGCCATGGATCCAGACCCTGCAGCGCAGTTCGTGGGACTGCACTGGCTTCATTAAGTGTACACACGTACTGAGTTGTCTTGATTGTTGCTTTTTTTTTTTTTCCAAGCACCTGAGAAGTCTCGGTGAATGTGAGAAGGCAGGAAAAGACCTTTTAAATGCATTATAAATCCCATTTTAACTAAAGTAATTATAGCTACAGCGTAATTAAAATATTGTGTAGGAAAAGAAAATAATCCTACCAAACTTAAAGCCTGTGTGTATTAGCATATTGCCATCTGCAGACTTCTGAATCACTGCACCTTTTTACCTTAAAGCAAAATGCTCAACAGCCTCTTTTGCCAGAAACACGGACCCTGCTAAGCACATCTGTTGGGCTCGTTGGGTCCTGGTCAGAGAGGGAAACTTCTCTTGGTGTAAACTTCCTCCCACTCCCTTTCTTACTGATGAGAATAAACACGTTCAAATGTTGGCAATTACAAATCAAAATGTCACACCAGAAGAAAAATCCTTGTTACATAAAATTTCTCGTTTCATATTGATTGGAATGCTCCAGCAGGAGAAATGAAAAATGTTGAACTTGATTTCATGAACATGGTTTCAGTTACAAGCAGCAGAACAAGCCATCATGCCTGCAAAACAAATGCAACTATTTTCTGACCAGCTCTAACTTAGTAATTTCAAGAATAATAAATTTGCTGGAGGAAATAAAAAGTATTACATTGAATCTTCATCAGTCACAGAAAAGCACCATATATGTCAAAGAAAGTTTGAGGTAATATATCTGATGTAAATATACTCACACATGTCACTCAAATTCTTTCAATATCGAAGTGGCTGAATTACTGTACTTTGTGACATTCTTACTCCAAAAAATGAAGGGAAGGATGGCTGTTTCTTCACGTCTCTAAGTGAAGCAGAAATTACGAGGCACAGCACAGAAATTACGGGGTGAATTTCTGATGTCCCATGTCATGCTGGAGGTCAGGCTAGACGGTGATGACAATATTTCCTTCTCGCCTTAAAAAATGCATCTGTGAAAATACAATCAGAGCTTATGGGCCATTGAATCCATGTGCTCAGAAATAATTTTTTTAGCAGTATAAATGACATTATCTGCAAGAACAAATAAGCTGTGTCTACCGGAGTCAGCAGTCGAGCCTGAAAATGGGAAAAGTATGAGGAGAGAATCCCAACCTGCTTAATTGCCTCACAAATCAAATGTATGGGCAATAACTCCTGTTTAGGAGAAATTCAGATGAGAAATATGATTACTGCTCTCTGCAGGGGAAAGACAGCACTTTGACAAAACGAGGGCTGTTTTTTTCCAAGTGAGCCAAGTGCCAGGGCCTGACTTGCCAGAACTCCTCGGGAAGGTCAAAGCTTTCATACGTTTCAGCAGTTTTGTGCAGATCAGGGTGGACTCGCCAGGGAGGACTCGAGCTGGTGCACCTTCTCTCATGGGGTGGGTTAAGGTCCTTTCGTGCGTGCCAAGCAAACCATGGGGCAGTTTATGGGCCATTTCATAGAAATTCAAATGTATATGTGAAAAACATTCTACACATATATAAAACTTGTATTTCTTTCCAGGAAAGCAGCTTGAGATTTTATTAATGGGGCAGCTGATGAAATGCTTGTATATAAATAATACCTAAGTGAAAGCTCTGCCAGTGTTCACATGCATTAAACTTACAGAATTTCCTGCACAAATTATCTTTCCCCAAATATTTTTTCAGCAGGAGAAAAAGCATGTTTGGCTCAATCTGAGTATAATGAGTCTTGCATAAATCTACTGTCAACTTACACAGGCAGATTCAGCTTCTGCTGGAGTAACACAAAGAGCAACATCTTATCTCATGGTCTGGGCTTTACAAAGAGGATCCTGAAGGGTTAAGAACAATACCATATATCAACAACCCAATACAAATATAAAGCATAAATATTTAGATGCATGAGGGTTTGTATGTCTTTGCATAGATACTGGGGTTTGGTTTTGGCTGTTCTCTGCTTGTTTCAGCATCCATTTGCATCTGTTTAATGCATCCTTGTATGTAAGATCACACCATGATGGAAATTCAAATGCTGCATGTACAATAATGTCTGCAGCTGTGGGTGGAAGCAGGTGCTGTACAGCCTGTGTCCAAGTGCCAGCTCTTGGCTTATTTTGTTCTCACTTGTGTTTCTTTTTTTCCCCCATTCTGAGCCCCAGAGTTATCTTCCTTCTTGCGGAGAGGGAAAGACGCTCTGTTGTTGGCAGTGGTTGGTAGAAGGACTTGCCCACCGGGCAGGAGAGGCACATTGTGCGGCTGGGCTCAGCCTGAGCCATGAGCATGGCAAAGTGGTTGTGCCAGCAGCTCCATTTCTTAACGGAGGGTGAGGGGGGCCGGTCCAGTCGAACAACACGAACAGGGGTGGAGCTGAATTTTATGCGGCAGCTGGGAGGTGAGTGTGGGAGGCTAAAAGTGATAGATGGCGGTGGAGCATGAAGGGCAGGGTTAAATCCCCTCAACATGGTGCATGGTGAAAGGGAGAAGCTATTTTTTTTTTTCCTTAGGGTTATTAGAGGGATTAAGTGGAATTTAATTGGTGCTTTAGCCTTGAGCTGCAGAGCAGACACAGCCAGCACTGACTGCAAAGCCAGTGAACTTCAGCCTCTCACCTTCCCTGTCCTCTCAAAAGCAAACAAACAAACATTCCGTTAATTAACTGCAGACGCCCCAACTGCAATGAGCAGTGCTGGGAGACATCACCCAGGAGAGAAAAGTCAAGAAAAGGAAAAGACTGAAAAAGCCATTCCAGATGAATAATAAATTCCTCCTGGGTGGGAGGATGCAAGATTAATCTTGTCTGTAATTTCCTCATTCTTCATCATCTGCCCAGTGCTGGTGAAAAGGGCAAGCTGGCAGGAAGGACCCCTGCTCTGATCACCCACATGAAGGCTTTCTTATACTCTTCTGTGGCACTTCCAACATCTGATCTACTGAGTTGCCATGTCAAGGAACAATCCTGGGCATAAGGACTCAAGTATACCCAGTGGTAGATTTAGACCTGGTCTGTAGCTTGGTCTTGGATCAGTCCCAATGAGTTTTTCTCATCGAAATCCCTAGTGCAGTTTAAGGAACAATTTCCATCGTGCTGTGGAGAGTAAGAGTTAAAATGTAGTGATGTAGGCTGTTCCCCATCACCAGCCATCAGTGCCAGAGGATGGTCTGGGACTTTTGCTAGTGTCAATGCAGCCATGGACCACTGCAGGGTGATGGCCATATGATGGAGTACTGCATCGTGCTCGAAGACTGAGCCAATACGTGTCCGGGTCATCCTGCCAGATCTGCGCAGAAAGTTGTTTTTCTCTGTGCTTCCCTTCAGCTGAGTAATTGGTTTGTGAGAGTTTGTCATCTGCTGCTGCATGAAGTAAGACAGGCTGAGCAGCCACCGAGGCGGCTTCTGTTCCCAAATCTGCCATGTGCCAAGATGAATGGCTTGATCTGATGCCTCAATTGCTCCATCTGTGAAATGGAGATAAGTGCTATGTTCCTCTATAACTTTCTGGGAGATGTAGCCCTGAAAAGCGTTACATGGGAATTGCTGGTTTTGTTCAGGCATAGATTAGGTTGTGAGTCTTTTAGCTCCCTGCTCCCAGGATTCAAACCATCTGAAAGCACAACCGAGAAAAGCCGTCCTAGCAAAACAAATATCTATAAACTTCTTTGTTGGCTGATCTGTACTCTAAAGGATTTCAGCAGACTTAATCCTTGCAGAATACCCATGGTCTACCTAGCACAAGGTAAATCTCCTGCATATTCAAAGTAGAGCATGTGCATGTTCCCACGCATAGAGAGATGCTAAAGCCATATACAACATACAAATTATGCTGAGTTTTTCCCATAGTGAAGAAACATCTCAAGGTGCCCTGCTGGCATGAGTTGCCCTGTTAATGCATTGGCACGAGATCTCTGTGTACCCTTCCTTTCTCACAGAGGTTTGCATATACTAAATATATATACTATACTAAATATATACTATATTTTGTGGGACCTAGAAATTAAATGATGCTGAGCCCTTTGCCAGACTTGTGTAATGCCTGAATTGGGCAAGGTTTGTGCCTGGCTGTTTTTGTAAGACTTCTGCAATTTTGGGTTTGGTTTTTTTTTTTCTGCTTCTTGAATATGTCAGCTATATAGGTCCATTCAACCAAAGAGTCTTACAGAACACCGGATTATTAGAGTTCTTATTTTTATTCCTAACTTTGCCATCATGAAATCAATTTCAAGGCCAGCAGGAGCTGATGAGAAATGCCAACTGCCATTATACCCCTCTGGGCTTATTTTCTCATGGAAACTTGCATGCTGTAATATTTTTCAAGGAAAACCCCAAAAGGTACAGAGACCAATGATGCATTTAGGAGGCTTTGTGGGAAACGCAGGAGTTCTGTGCTGTGACAGGATTATAGGCCAGACAGCGCAAGAGTCCCCATACTTGCAGTATCCTATCGGTCCTGCTTTTGTTTAACTGCTCTTTCAAACTTCGTCTCTCTTATGGCATTGCTTCCAAGATCCCTGAACTTCTAAGGAGGTCCCTCTCCCAGGGCTGTGCTGGGTGTTGGAGGCTAGAAGGAAGCAGTAAGTCTGTTTCCATTTAACTGAGATGGTAGCTCTGATTCTGATCCCAGCAACGAGCTGCTATGATGAGCCAGAAGAGTCTTCTGCAATTAGACGGTAGCTCAGGGCAGTACCTGAGAGCCTCCACCTTTCCGCACTGTGCCAGCACTGAGTTTGCTCACAGTAATAGACTTTCACATCTTTTTTTCCCACTGGCTTTGGTCTATGTTGGTCAAGTTTGCCAAATGTTAATGAATCTGTAGGGGGTTAAAATCCAGGCAGTGACTGTGCTGAGAAAGACTCACAGCCCTCTGTCCTGGTCAGAGTGATTCCTGAGCTCATGGAGTGTCTCCAGAGGAAGGAAGGCTCTGTAATTGAGCTGGAGACTGAAAGTGAATCTATATGTGTGATGGCTGCTTCATTGTTAGCATAAATGAGCAGAACGACTTTTCCAAACATGCAGTACTTGCAGACTGTCCTTGAGTTTCTTAAAGCCTTCACTGCAAAAATATATCATGCCCATTACCACTTTTGAGTCCACTGCAAATCTACTCTGGTAATATTAGCTATAAATATGCTCAAACAGATAATGACAAAGTATCAACCATCACAAGAGGAGGTAAATAAATGGAGGCCATGGGTTCATGTGTGCTTCAAAGAGGTTCTGTCTTGCATCCCCCTGAGTGATCCTGCAGAGGGCTTTCATCACCAGGGAAGACCTGGAAATCACTGATAGTTCCCTAGGGAGCAATGGAGAAATGGCATTTGGCTGTGAGCAGCCAATAAAATATTGCACGGCTGAAACACGTTACTGGCCGCAAGTCTTCAAGGGTTAGGTCAGGGATTTGCAGAAACAGAAGAACAACCTAAGACTTTCCTCTGGTTCCATCTCTTCTGTGTAGTGTCCAGCAGTTAAATTTTAGGGACGGGACAGGACAGACAGAGGTGCAGAATTCATCTCATTTTCCTCCATAGACTGTGGAAAGAGCCTAATGAGTTAGTGGGTGATGTTTAGTGGCCCAGGTAGGGTGTGATGTCTTCAGCATAGAGAAGCTTCATCTATGGTTTATCTAGAGAAGTCCATTGTGTTGTGGAGTTTATGAAGAGCTCTGGATAGAGTGAAATAGTTTTGCCAAGGTAGCAATAATCTTCATCCAAAACGCATATTATTGGGCTATTGTAAATACCATAGGTGAATTGTGGTGCATAAGGTCAAGGGACAATTGCTTTCATCTGTCTGAAATATACTCTGAGAGCCTATTAGTACATCGTGTTTAGCGTTATCCTGGCTGAGTTAATTCAGTCCAGCTCTGGCCAAGTGCCACTACATAAACCTCGCTGACATTTTCATTTCCATTTCCAGCAGCCTTTGCTGGCAGCAGACCCTCTGATTGCCTCCCACTCAAGTTTTAAAAACTTTGGAAGAATCTCTTCTTTGTGCAAAACAATTTGATCTTCTTTCACTGCCCAAGGAAACACATCCTGGCAGGAATATCACTGAAAAAACTGATACAACCAACTCTAATGGACTTTGGCAGTTTATTCTGTGTCTTCAACTGGCACCTCCTGCAGATGGAGACCAAAACAAGAGGGAAAAGTGAGTTGACGGAGGCCTATACTGTTTCTCTGTATCACCTTCAATAATTGGTCATCCAGAGTTGTAGGGAGGGTCCTTGAACGTCTGTGGGAGCTGCTGTAACAGAGGAGAATGTGTCTGTTCCCTTACAGAGTGACTATTAGCCTCCATGCCTGTGGCTCATACCACTGTTAACTAGGTTTTTATGGAAANGTGTCTGTTCCCTTACAGAGTGACCATTAGCCTCCATGCCTGTGGAGGCATGCCTGTTGGATTTCCAACCCTCTTTCTCCAATCCTTCCTCCAGTTTACTAAATTTCCCCTCCAAACTATAATGGGAAACAAGAGCAGAACACCACCAACAGCTGCTTTGGGCTTATATCATTCTCCTGTCTTTATCTTCTATACAACACTAGGCATTTCTTGCCTGCTTTGTCTAACCTACTTTTACACATCTCACTTGCAATGTGATGAATCGTGTCCTGTGGGTGCCCGCTTTTCTTCATTAACTGTCAAGGAAGTCCAGATAATTTGTTCAGATGGAGATGTCAACACTGAGGACATTTACATTTGGACAAAGAATATCAGTTTAAAGTGTCTAAGGGGTGAGATTCATCACGCTTTAGGTGTCCAGAGAGTGGATGTCAACAGCTGAGCCAAGGCATCCAGACTTTTTTCTTCCTCAACAGAGACAACTCATCCTCAGATGTTCAAAAGAGAGGATGACTAACCTATCCCTTGGCTATAAAAGCAGTCAACGTGGCTAGCTGAGATGTCAATACATATTTTGCAGATGACTTGGTGGGATTTAACTGAAGTGCCTCACACAGTTGCAGAGCAATGGCTGATCCCAAGTCTATGGTCAGACATCATCATTTGTCAGCAGCTCATCTGGCTCTACTCTTGATGGTTTAGGGAAAAAATATCACCAGAGTCTGGTCCTTTTGAACCTGATGACTGAATTTCCCCAGACTCTAGCAATAGTAAGATCAAAATCCACTGCCCTTCTGACTCTGATGACCTGTCACAACAGTTTACCAGCAAATAGATTGCTCACATCAGGCATCTGTATCTCTATACATGCAAACAGCTCACTCAGAAAGAAGTAAGCCTCTGAGTACGCTGCTGTGGGGGGACATGGAGGATACAGAGGGAGCTGATGTTGGCTGTTACCTTAGCAACAATCTCCATCGGGAGGAATCTGAAGCAGGCAGTCTGACCCCTGGCAAAAATGTTTGAATGTTTAATGACTTAAACAACCGAACAATTCTAGGGTGTTATGGAAGGGAGTAGCATGTAGCCCCAGTTGAACATCACTTGTAACCATAATCGGTGAAGTCAACGTGGTCTCCTGTTTCTCATGCTTACACTTTGGCAGAGGTGACATGAAAGTACATGCATGATACTGTGTTTGAAAGAAAATAGGCCTGATTTTCCACTTAGACCAAATTTATGTTATTGTAACTCCATACAGTTACAATATTAATGAATCAGTATTTCTTTCTAAAAGGAGACAAGGTGGTTTAGAAGATTGGTAATATATTAACGTCAAGCAGTTATACAGCATTGTTAATCCATAGATTTCAATACCCATTAATGTCACAGGAGGGGAGTGTACAATTCCACTTGCATTTCACCTAATAATTTATTTTAAATCCTTTTTTATTATTATTTCACTGTGTGTTTTGGTGTAACTGAATAATTCTAGACTGATACTCTGCAGAGTTTGGCTCAGCCTTGAGTTTGTTTCATGGATGGTCTGTAGGGCCCTTTTTGGCTGAAGTCTTGTTAAGAAGTAATAGGAAATGACTGCACAGGGCTGCCTGCTTTAGTGATCCTAAACCCCAGAAGATTTAGGATATATTCTAGAGTGCCATCTGTTGTTTCTTTACCTGCAATTAACTTAAAATCAAACAAAGATTTAGGTTGGAAGGCCACTTTGGAGATCCATCTAGTCTAACCCCCTGCTGAGAGCAGGACTCAAAGTAGGGCTTACATACAGGCAAAGACTCTTGCCGTAGGCATGTTCTTGACAAAGGCTCTTCCACCTGAATCAAAGAGCTTTGCTCTGGGGAGACTTCTATCTGCATGTGCATTTATTTTGTGGCTTGTTTCTGAGTGACAGGAAGAAGATAAATTGCAATATAGATTTGAGGGGTTTACTGTATTCTGCTGGAACCTCATTGCTACAGGCCAGCAATAATTGACTTTTTAGAAATTATAATGCCCGTCTTACTATTCATGTCTTATTTTCTGTTGTATCACGGGAACAGCTATCTTGTTACCTACTTTTCCTGTGGTAGAAGCCAATTCATGCAGACCAAGTGAAACCTGGTCACCTAACACCAATTTCAGCCTTCTGTTACCCCATGCCTTTCATATTCTTTAGTACAGAACTATGGCTCTTCCTGGGCTTTGGCCCACACAACCAGCAGCAACCCTCCCATTGGGGTTAGCAATCCATACTTTCTTCATAGTCCTGGGTAGATTCCCCAAGTTCTCAATATTCCCTGGTAAAATAAGATGAAACACTTATTTCTTTTCACTAACACTCAACAGAGCCCAGGATGACCGTCTCAGGAGGAAGGACCTGTGTTAATTAACCATTTAACACTGGCTGGGTTTGCCTGGGTAACTGTCATGGAAATGGCTTCTTGCAGGATGCCTTAATCTGCGTCAAAGATTCCTGGCTCTGGGGCTGCCAGTGATGACAACTGTAGTGCTTCTCAGAGTAAAAAGCCGTGGGGTAATATGAAAAAAGGAAATATGGGGAAAAAAATAAAAGAAATAGAGGTGACAGGCTGTTCTCTGACCTCCTCCCTGTTCTGCAGTTTGCAAAAGGTGAAAAGACTGAAACAGTTCTTAAAATAGGGGAAGCAGCCAGTTGCCACGCCTTAGTCCTTGATCTCTTTATTTCTTTGCATTAGTGACTCAAAACCGATGAGGTGTGTGACATTCCCCTCACCAATGCATGAGATCCAAGAAGCTGATGTGGTTTGTAGTAGTTGAAATATTTCATTTATTCACAGAAAGTTTTATTTTGCTTCTTAATCTTTATAAATCAAGAAGATTTACATGCAAGGAAGTCACCATCATTTGTTACGGTTTAACCAAAACGTTATTTAGCTGGCAGAGCCATGCCTTGCCCTCCCCATATACCCAAAGGCTCCTCAGAGATTCAAACATCATGCCTCCATGCCTTACATCCCATCTTTGCTTTGGTGACAGCCGTCATCAGAGAACTCCATGTCTGTGCCCTGTTCTGATATGAAACACAGAAATCAGTTATTCTGTACAAAGATTTGGCCACCACTTCCTTGGGCATAAGTAAAGCAAGGAATGAGGTTCTGGGGGGCCACTTTGTCACTCGAGGCAGCTGCCTACTTTGCCAGGTCAAGTCCCGACCTTAAAAATGGGTGTTTGGGAATCCTAGTGCCTAGGGTACCTCATTTGCCCAGATGAAGTCTGGCCTGAATTGCTCAGTTATGAATTACTCCTTTCATGCTATTCACAGAATTTTCAATTTTTGGCCACAAATCAGTAGGAAAATGCACACACAAGTCTCATTCACTCAGGTAATTTAGATTTTGCAACACAGTTTAATGTTATCTCTATATTCTCTGCTAGTATTTGTATAAAGGAGAAAAATCAGATAAAAATCCAGGCATCTTGAAGATCCTGTGACATGAAAAACCTTTGAAAAAATTGTGGGGTTCTTGTTTTGTTTTTTTAAAAAAGGGCTCAGTTCAGCACAGGTTTCTGTATATTTTCTATATAATAATATATAGATATATTCTATATAATATTTTCTATATATTTCTATAAGGATCACAAAATCGAGACTTCTTTGCAGCAAGCAAATAGACGACTGTGTGGGGATGGATGCAACGGCAAATGTAAGCTGAAAAGAGATAAATTAACTAAAAGCCTGGATCTTGTGTGTTCCATAGAGAAAGCTCTGTTAATGGAAATGAAAAAATTCTTTGCCTCATTTCTTTTCACTAAACCTATGCTTGGAAGAAGTCTTTGGTCAAAGTGATGAAAGGTTCCCACGTCTGTACAACTAATATTGCAGCACGTGGAGCCTGAAGCCAGGAGGGGATGGCACCATGTTCAAATCACTCAATACTCCAAGGTCCGTGTTTTCTCAACGCGTCCAGAGCAAGGGCTCAAAGCGCAGCCTCCCGCACCCCAGCTGAGCACTCCAGTGCTCAGGCTGATGGTCATTCTAGGATGGATTGGTCTTTTTCTGTTCTTAATGAAACTTTTCAAAAGCTTCTCTGACTGTTCTGATGCAAAATGAAAACAAATGTGCAAACCTCAAATAGTTTCACAATTCATCTTTTCCAGCCATGCCAGATTCCTGGAGTGCACCATTAATCTTTTCAGTGGGATAGCTGGGTTTCTTACTAGGGATTTGCTTCTTGCTTTGGATCTGTAAGTCTCCTGTCTTCTCCCACACTCTCCACGGATAAATGAGATGTAGTGCAAAGACCGTGCCTCTGACCAAGCCCATGCTGCTGCTGGTTAGGCCCTGCTTGCCCAGTTCCTGGTGGATAAACCTTCATCTTGTGATGCTTACGGATGTCAGCTGTGACATCTGTTCCCTGATTTTCAGCAGTTTCATGGTTTTTGCATCCCTGTTCCTGAAGGGCTGCTGGATGTGGCTTTCTAATTTAGGAAGGGCTTCCATTCTCAGTTGGACACAATGTTCAGTCCCTGCCGTTCTGCTTTATAAAAGGCTCATGAGTACAGCCAACTGACAAACTTCTCCAGGAGAAAAGAGGTTCTTCCATGTTTGCCATCATTACAAATCCAGACAAAACATTCTCGTTTTTAAATGCTGCATGTGTGTTTGAGTTACTAATAGACCCGTGGTCTTTGTCTAACAGGAGTGGAAACACGTGGACATAACAGAAACTAAATGCATTAGCCTGGCTCTATGGTTACTAAGAAACAGAAGGATGCTGGTACACTAGTTATTTAATTCCCAGATGACAAAGGGATGCTCAGACTGAAGTAAAAGTTTCTTTTTTTTAAAGCAGCTGTATTTCTGTAATGCAAGAGCAAGCAGCCCTACTTAACCTGCACAACCAGTACATGGTCCTGTTTGTTTTGCACAGTCTGTCCTTTCAGCAAAAGTTGATATGCACCTTTGTTTACTTAATTAGGTTTTCTCTTTTTTGTATTAAACCACGTTGCCTGCAGCAGATCATGTTTTATTCCCAGTAGGTAAAAATAATAAAAAGGAATTACTCCAGATGAAGCAAAAATTCCCACCTTCTTTGCAGCTGAACTTCAGAAAATCAGCAAGACGAGTTAGAAACAGAAGCAAAGGCAGGTGTCAGGTTTGGCAAACACAGTGTTAAGCTGAAAAGGGGTGAGGACTTCTTCAGCTCGTCGCTGCTCAGCCATCTCTCTCTGCCGGGGAACACCAGACTCACTGGGCAGCCAAGGGAGTGGAGTAGAAACTCCACTGCCTCTTCCTCCTGCCCCTTGGATTTCACTAGCCAGCTGCTTGGGGAATATCCCCATTGCCTCAAAACAACCCAGGGAAGGAAGGCGCTGGGCTGCACTGTGAGGATAAGCAGCAAAAAGCTTCCCTCGGGTAAGGCTTTCCTGCTGCCAGCAGCTCTGGTTGATGCAGGCTCCTCGCTGCCTCCGTTAGTCATCTCTGCCCACCCGCTGATGTTCATCTGATCCTTCTTGCTTACAGACCCATTTCTTTCTCTATGGCGAGCCCTGGCAGGGAGTTTCATCCCATTCAGCTGTTAATATTTGATTACGCCTCTAGTGAAGTGAACACTCATTAAGTTAATTTCAGCAACAATATAAACATCAAAGGACTGAATTATTTGTAATAATGGAATGTGATGGGCTGGCATCAATGTTTATTTATTGCTTTCTGCGGCTTCCTAATGTTGCTGCTGTTGAGGACAGAGCATGGCTTTGGGGGAACTTTCAGGTGCTGCATTTCAAACCTGACTTAAAAGTCCTGAATAGTGACTCTGACAGAAGAGAGCAGAGGTTTGCAAGACCTGGCCTGAGTGTGGGGTCTGACTCTCCTGAAATATGTCAACTACAGAAAACAATGGATATAGAGAGGAGTTAAGATTTCACTGTGCTCCTTACATCCCTCTGGAAGACTGACAGCTCTCAGCTGCTTTGTCCTCACTAGTTCAGATGAGCACTGGAAGATTCAGGATAAGTTCAGCTCACCAGGAGTCTGGTATTTCCAATGGAAAACTCTGTGTTGTTTTGTTTTGTTTTTTTTTCCCTTTCAAATCCCCCGCATTGATTGCCATTAAAATTATAAATAAACGAACATTTTGTGGGGATGTTTAGGTTTTGACTGTTTGCAGCACACTGAAATGTGCACTTTAACCTGTTGTGTTCCTCTTGCTGCTGGTTCACTGCGAGAAGCTGAAAGGCTTTTGCTAAAATGACTTACGTTCTGTTAAAGCCTGAATGTTACTATTGATGGTGAATGTTGCATAGTCACGGTGAGCATTTATAATGTAAAGCAATATTGTGATATGTAAATGTTGCCATAAAACTTTCCTATCTAAACAAATTTTGAAATGAAACAAAAAATATTTACGTAGTTCACACCTGTTCCACAGGAAATGAGAAATATTGGCTTTTCAAAGCTTGTTTGCATCCCAAGTTGCAACAAATATCAATTACTCCCGAAAATATTATCATTTCTGGCCATCCTTGTTATCTTCCCTTAAACAACAAACCTTTCCACGTTTTGTCCAGCCGCTCTGCACCTGATTTCCCATTTCTTCATTTTGTGTCCATTACCTGGTGCTACCCAAACCCTGGGAACTGCTGGTTTCTCAATATTCCAGCAGCACCATTACTCTCTTGATTTTCACAGCAGGGCATACGAGGACTCTGCAATTGGCAGAACTGAGCTAATTGATTGCCTCATTTAGCTCTTTGAAGACTGAAACAATTGCACAAAGTCCCTGGTTCAGTAACGGATGAGGATTTGGAATCCAACGAAAGGCTTTGCTTGTGTTGGGCATGACATATAAATATAAAAACTGTTGTTTTATCTCCTGTAAGTATAATTACCTAGTCAGATGAGCGATTATAGCACTCACAGTATTTGCTCTGGAACTAAAGCACTTGCAGGGCTATAAAGTACTGTACATGCTCTGGTAAATCAAATCAACTTGAAAATGACATCATGTATTATAAAGTGAAGAGCAAGAATAGGAGGCAGGGACCCTGATTCATGAAAGATTTCAGGGGGTGGTTTTATGGGTCTTGTCTTTGCTATTCCTTCCTCTCCCTGGATTTTGGGTCATTCTCATTTTTTCCAAGTTGGTGTTGCTTCATCCAAGATTAGATTTATCAGACGGATGAAGGGAGGTGTAATCATCCACCACAGCCCTCCTGCTGTGCAAGCACCTCTTGGTGACCCCAGCCAGGTTGTAGCTCTGCAGCTCGGTACAACCTTCCAGTTCTTCCTGTGCCTTTCCCATGCTGCACGCACCCCTGTTCACCCTGGAGATGGGTGGCTATACGTTGTACCAACCTCTGCATTTGAGTTTTGTCCCAGTCTGGCTGCTGTCTGTTGCAGTTGTAAACTCATTCCACAAATCCAAAATTCATTTGAAGAGCGTGTTAGAGAGAGAAAAGAAACCATTTACTCCTCTTGCGTCTGTTCTTACAAATGTCTCTTTATATTTTCATTCTCCTTGAATGCTTAGCAGCAATTCTTTTCAGACATTCTAAACATTACCAGCAGTTCCAGGTGGCAGGGCGAGTATTATTGCCTTACAAATGGAATTGCCTGCTTTCTTTCCTCTTCTGGAGGGGAATTCAGGAGGAATGGCTGGATGGTGGGCTAAGAGTGACTTGGGTATGGCTCATGTACTCTCTATCAGGTTATTTCCATTTAATGTGTACTGACATTCTAACAAGTCTTTGTAAAATGGTCACGCATTTGGTAGAGTCGTATCTCCAGCTCATAGAGCACATGTACAGAACAGTGTTTTATAACCACTGTCTTTACTGTAGACATACCTTAAATCTTTTACATTAATGTGATGGCTGCTCTATACTTGACATCTCAGAAATCCTCTAACAAAGCCTGCTTAAACAGGAAAACAGTCTTATGAAACAGCATGATACTGGGAACTGCACCTTCGGGGTCCTGTTCTTCACTTAATAATTCATTTAGATTTCTTGATTCCTCAGTTTACCTATCTGAACATTAATGTATTCCTGACAAGGCACTGAGATACTTTGGTTATGGAGCCTTGCACAGCTGGGAATGATGCTGATGTTCTTCTTTAGCATCTGACTGGCTGGCTGAGATCCTGCAGAGTTGATCAGATCAACTCTGATCAAAACTTCTTAACTTTTTTTCATTGCAGGAGGTGTTAGTGGTTTCAAAGTGTATTTTTTTCTGAGCAGTGAGCATCTGAGGTGAACAGAAATAACTAAATAAAATACAGAAAAGACAGTATTAACTCACTGTCATTAATTAAAGTCCAGTGTAAGTGGAAATTTTCTCAGTCCAATTAACTAAAGCAGGCATCATAAAATGCTCATATTTGATTTCTTCTTCCTTTCTCTTCCTTTCCATCAACTATTTAACAGCAGACAGCAGGTAAAAGTGAACACACACTGTTTGTCTCCACTGCTTTTCCAAAACATGCTCGAGGCTGTTGAATGTGCTCTGAAGTGTTAATGCTGAATTTGGCTTGTTAAATGAATAAGCCCAGCTCGCTGGGGGTGCCTCCTCCTTGCTTCCCTTGATCTTCCATGGTCCCTCAGGTGCTGAGCACGGGGGAAGATCAGCCCTGTTAGTAAGTGTGAGTGACTGCTAAGTCGGAGGGATCTCATCAGCACTCCCACACTGGCACTGGGATTCTGGCTGCAGAAGCAGTTGTCGCCATGGACACCAAAACAGGGAGGATTAATCAGAAAATATCGATAGGGTAAAATGTCAGCAACTGAAAACTGAACCGGCATGTGATCTTTAGAGGAGAGCGGTGAATCATCTCTTAGTTGTGGTAGGTGAGGTGATCTCTGACTGCAGGGAAGCTTTGACTTCGGGGAAATCCAAGGGGTAATTTGCATCTTTCATTATTATTAATAGCAGTGTTACAGTACTGGAGAAGCATCCCAGGGTGTTTAGATGCTGGATAACAGAAAACAAAGAAGGCATCAGGTCCTACGAGTTTGCTGTCTGAGTACCAGGCAGGAACTAGGAGGGGCTGGGAAGACTGAGCTGAGAGCCAGGGTATCCTAGATGCCCGTCTGCTGAGCCCTGACACATTCAGGGTCAAGGTCGAAGCTCAGACAAGGGCACATCCACAGACTCTGGCAGCGGTGTTCAGTTAGGTGCTGACCTTGTAGGAGAGGGGACGGTTGCTGACTGAGGTCCTGCCTTGCCTAGTCCACACCTGCAGTATTTGCTGGAGTGTAACACAGCCCCAATGTCCCCTGGGTGTGAAAACACATGACAAGATCTTCTGTCCCCTCACCACTGCCATGGGACAGCTGTGATATGGGAAGATACTTAATACAGTCTGCTCCTCCAAAAGCTAACACACTTTACAAGTTAGCCCATTTATCATTCCAGAGGGGCATTTTCTCATCAGTTTTCAAACCAGAACCTCCTCAAATCCCAGAGCTAATCAGACACTGATTTACTGCTTGGTTTTGCTGTATAATTTGCAAAAATACATCCACAGGCTTGGCTGTAATGGCAGTGCCTTTACATTCTGTAGTTCTCTGAATATATCTGATTACATTAGTCAGAGTGTCAAAGTAGTTGTCAAATGGAAAGGACAACTTCAGTAGACCCAAGTCTACTGCTCTGAGGAACTATAGTAGGAGAAAAGGAATGCAAGTAATTCACCAGCTAATGCAATTTTTGACTGTATGTATGTCAGGCATAAATACATACTTTGCAAACTCACTTTAATGTGTTTCTGCTTCTCTTGGAATATTTAAATGTTCTTAATTTTTTAAAATCATATGTTATCTGTGTCATATCGAGATCTGTCTCTCTAATGTTCAAGGAAACTGTCCCAGAATGGGCTTTCCTGTGGCATAAGATATGACAGAGCAGAAACAGGATCTGTAAGATTAAAAGTCCTTACCTTGTCATGAAAGACAGGAACTTCAAGGGGTCTCTTCATCAACGCCATTGAGTCTGCAGGTCCTGTCTGATGCTCTCCCAACGTATCAGGTACGAGTGACGGGCAAGGAGCTGATGCCTAAGGCAGAGGTCAGGTTATAGATCAGTGTTCCAAGATTCCCTTCTAGGAAATCTCATGATAACAACACATTGAGAGGATTGCTTGGCAAGGAGAAGAGCAAGACAAGTGTTTTTGTGGTAATAGGGCAGTTCCTTTTCAGAAACTTCTAGAATGAAAATGGACTTTCTTAAAATTAAAAAAAAAAAAAAAAAAAAAAAGAAAAAAGAAAGAAAAAAGAAAAAAGATGCTTTGTTCAAGCTTTTTAGGAAAGTAATAGTTTTTTTTCCAGTTCCAAATGAGGTCTCCTCTCCATGTGCAAATGATGGTTTATGCACTTCCTCTCCTCACACCCTCCCTGGGGTGACTACCAGCTTGAGTAGAGCCCTGTGCTCGTGGAGGTGACTTTTTCCCTTCTACACACTCACTCTGCCAATCTTACCATGGGGTGCTGTTGCTGTAAGAAGGGGAGAAATGGGTAACGAGGGAGATTATCAGGGGAGACGGAGGGAACGCAAGTCACCCCAATCATTTACCAAGACCCTGTGAGATAACTGGGTACTTAGAGAATCAGGATACACAGTTTGGAACTTGACAGGCTCACAAGACAGCAAACCCACAGTATTTTATTTTCTCTATTAGACTGTTTTAATAACTTGCTAGTGCTCATTACTGCATCGTTAAAAAGTGTGGCAGGCAGAATAGCTATTAACGATTAGACAGTTGTGCTAGGATTTAAAGTCATTATTAATGTTGTTAGCTCCAATTCTGATGCAGACATTTTGGTCATTTCATCCTATTGAAAAAGATTTTTTCCCCTTTAATTTCAGGAGATTTTCAGATCTGTTCTTCAGATATATAATGTATTTATTAAAACAATGGTGGTCATTCTGCCTGCCAGACAGGCTCTGAAATGACCCTGGAACTGCTGTATGATTGTCGCATTGTTAGTGCTGGATGTTATGATGATTATTTTTTAAAAAGGACTAAAGCAGTGAGTGAGTAGGAAGTTAGCTTGCACTATATTATAATTAATGCAGAATAAATCTGACTGTAATCAAGATGCTTTGATTGCAGTCTAGTGGGATTTCTGGATGTCCTTTTTAGCCATGACATCATGCAAACCTGATTTTGACACCATTAGAAGTGAGGAATAGAGATGGGAACTAAGGATATTGGAAGTACTCATGTACAACTAAGCCTAGAGGAGAAGACTACTCAAACCAATCTGGTCCATTCCTGTTCACGGGCAGAGATCAACCATCTGAGGAGACAGTTTAGGGGACAGATTTTCAGATTCTAATTCACAGTTACTGAATTTACATTCAGGGCCACGACGAATTTTCCCAACTGGTGTTTCCAACACAAAGAGACGCTGTCAGTGTCAGAAAATTTTAAAGGTTATGTAGAATGAGCCAAACCACCCTTTGTTGCCTTAAAATCTCCTAACTTTCTCCTCTTGTGAAGCTAATATATAAGAGATTGCTTTGGGATATTTCTCATAATCTTTGTCATCAGTTCTTAACTGTTGCAAAGGAATGAAGAGTCCAAATTATCAGCAAAACTGTTTTGAAAGAGTTTCAGTTTTGACATAAAAAAGGCAGACTAATTAATCAGTGCAGTGACAAGAAAAGATATGGTTCAGTTTTCATAGAAAAATATATCTAAGTATAAATCTAGACTGTTTATTCAGGCTCTGTCTTCAATAATCTCTCCTCTCTCATCTTAAAAGTGTCAGCAGGTTCTCCAATTCTTTGTTCCTGAAGCATCTCAAAGGACTTTTCCCCTGACAGCCAACAAACACGCTGATGAAACACCAACTCTGCTTGCTCATTTATAACCCGGACTTTTGGCAGCTTAATGCATGTACACATGTTTTCTCAATGCATCAAACAGCAAGATTCGGGACATAGGAGAAATCTACACTGCTGGCACAGATTTGTTCCTGATGGAGAACACAACAGCATTTGAATAATTTTCAACACAAAATACTTTCTAGCAGACTAACATAACTGTTCCATCTAACAGTCATGGCAGCTGCCCCAACTATTCAAACACAGCTCAGCATTTGCATTGTCCCATATTCACCACGTTCAAGTTTTCAACCAAATCCTGGCTGGTGGTCTAATGGAAATGAAGTGGACAGATGCTAAGCAGTTCTTCCTTTCCACTGAAATATTTAGACACAAGGACACCACAATTTTCCTCAGTGAAGAAGAAAATAGTTACATGTGGTATTTGGGGGGAAAATGGCAGCTGGACCTTGGAGAATGGCTCATTCCTTCCCAAGGTGATGATTCCTTCTCAAAGTGTTGCTGAACTCCAGTAGTTCACAGTCTCCCCTTGTATCATAGCTTTAATATGAAGAGCTATAAAGTGGAGGCCTAGGAGTAGCTCCTCAAGCCGCTCTGCTGCTCCAGCAATGCCTGAGAGTGGTGCAGGCATACACTAGGGAGATGCAACCATACGTTGAGCTTACTTTGTCAGTACTCATGAGCCAGTGTCCCCCAACCTGCTAACTGAAAGCAAATTAGCAAGCTAGCCATTTCCCATGGCAGGAAAGGCAACGATATCTGTAGCAAACCCTGACAATTTTTGTTATTAACTTTCTGCTGTCTGAAGAAAAGCATTTTCCACAGGGTCAGAAAGAAGGATATTTCACATATAGTCTTCATCAATGACTTCAATTCTTCAGTGATTTTTGATTAGCTTTTGAAAGAGAAGGACTGCTGTGCTGACAGGGAATTCTCCCTTTTATTGCGGCATCAGAGCATAAATGAGATATGACAGAACATCTTCAGGTTGCCTTTGGCGTAGTTTTGTGTTAAATGCTGCTTTAAATTGAAGGTTTTCTGCATGGCAGTGACAGGACACACCACGTCTACTCTCCTTTTCTGCGTAGAGAATTTTCTTTTTCTCCAGTTTGGATTGCATTTATTTCTAGGAAAATTCTGTCCTATTTTATTTTGAAATACTAAGCTAAATAAATAGGATTTAGATTATTAGAATTCCTAGGTGCACATTTGAAGCATCTCACAAAACCTTTAAGGATGAATAAGAGCTTATTTATGTTCTGATGAGGTCCTTATGCTATAGCCTATATAGCTTTGGTAGCCTTGCTTTGGAATCAGCACTCAGATGTGTGTGCTCATGTTCCTTGACCAAGGGCCACATGAGCCGAATCCATGTTTAGTGTCCGGGACAGGTTTGTTTATTAGGGGAAATACTGGGTGCCCCATGTCTACAGGAAAATGGGAGCTTGGCCTCCAAACTATACCTCTCATCAGGCACAGCATCACAGTCCAGGAAAAACCTCTCAGTACTACTGCTGTTTTGCAAGCTCGATAACCTTGACATCTATATTTTTTTTCATGTGTAGTCACTTTGAAAAGTATTAAAAATGCTGTACAAACCCCACATCATTTAAACAAAGCTTCTGGAGTACAATGCTTCTATTTAAAATCAAAGACAAGCATTGAGGCCAGAGCTAAGTGAAGGATCTGCAACTTCATCGCAATTAACAAAGACAATTACATTCTTATAATGAAGAGGGGTTTTTTAAACTCTGTGGTTCTACTTATAATTAGGCAGTCATACATACACAACTCTTGCAGGACACTGAATTGAATTTAACACTTGCAGTAACCTTTTTTGAATGCGTAGGCACAAAAATGTGTGAAATCCTGTTCCCAAATGACAGAACTAATATTCTTTGTCTGATTTAGTGACTTCTTTGTTGTGCAACAGACACAGAATTTAAGGTTGAAACCAGACTCTTTTAAGAAAAAAAAAAAGAGTTTCTGAAAGAGTTTCTGATTCAGCCCTGTGCTGGAGAATCTGCTTGCGTTGGGCACTTGTGTAGTCCTTTGGAGTTCATTCATAGGTTCAAGAGCTGAAGGAGGGATTTATGCAGGGTGTTTGTGGAGGTAGCTTTCTTGGGAATTATATCACAGTTTCATATGGGGAAAAGTACAGGAAAAGAACATTATGGTCACTGTTAACTCATTATCCACTTGTTTGAAAATATTATTTTCAATGAAATTTAGCTTTTTTAATCTGATTTAGATGCAGCGTATTAAGAAAGGAAAACTCTAGAGTACAGCATTTCCAGGAAAGGAAGATCCTGCAGTTGCCTCAGTTGTGATCTCTTTATATACTCCTGACCTACACAGATGATAAACCCCTAAAGGGGAATACAGCTCCTCCTCCTCCCCATGGTCTTCTGGCAAATTTAAGTACCAGTCTGGTCTTGGAGCATCCCATCTGGTAGTAGCTATGTGCCTGGGCGTATTCTTGGCCCAGCTTTCTTGGTGACAGTATCCTAACTGATGGTAATTGTGGTATGTTTCTGCAGACATCATTGCATAGCAAGGATTCCCTGGAGAATCCCCAGGGAAAGGCTTTGGATTAACAGAAAAGGGAAGGAAGGGAGGTCTCGTGGCTGAAAAGCATATCTCTCTGCCATTCCTTCCGCTTGTTTCTCCAAGGATCTCCAGGATCATTCACTGGGCTAACCTGGTTCCTCACAGCTCCAGGCTGCTGGAGGGAGAAATAAATGACGGCTGGTTTTACAGTCAGCTGCCAGAGCTGCTACATGGGCTGTGCAGCGAGAGAAACCAGGAGACTAATGAATGTTCAACAGCAGGCAGCCTTGTGAAATCCCAGTCAGCCTCCTCAAGTTGTCCCAGAAATGGAACAAGTTTCATAGCATTGCTCACGCTGATAGACACCTAGAAGTGACTATACTCCAAATGAGTAGGGAGATGGACAAACTGACAGGCTTAAGTAGAAACGTGTATCAGTCATGAGTTATGACATACAGGATTTATAGCTCTGATTTCAATCACACTAGCATGTTAGCTTGCCTGTCACAACTCCTTGTGCTGATGATGCCTTCACTGCCTCCCCTGGGAAGCGTGCTGAGTACCCAGCTGCTCCTTCTCTTTATAACATTCTCATCATGTCTCACCTAGAAGGTCCTTTATTTTCCTAGTATTGTTCTTCGCCAGGTGCTGACTCTGCACAGAGTTTTGCTAATTGTAATTCAAATTATTCATTGCAGTTCAGACAAAGGCAACATATTAATCCATTAGAATGTGAAAGATCAAAGCATCTCACTCCTGGTTTGATCTGCAAGGGAAAGCAGCAACCCTGGTGTCTCTCAGAGCATGAGTAAAAGGCAGCAGAGGCAGCTGATTGAAAATACTCCTGCTGCAGGAAGCACCAATATTTTCTCCCTTGTTTGTACTTAGGCAAAGGATAAAAATGGAAAATGTCAAAGGACTTGCATTAAAAAGACCTTTTTGACATTACCGCACAGAACACTTTCCATACTAGTCAGTTTAATTGTTTGTGTTTCCTTCTAGAATTGATACTCTGCACCTTACTCCCACCCATTCCTGCCTTGAACTCATGGTCTTGTTTGGACTCATGCATCAGTCCTGTACTGCCATGCTGCATTACCTCTGAAAAGAGAAGCATGTGGTATCCATGCTGAAATTCATGGGAGGTATCTGATGGACTCAGGATCAGCTCCGGTGCCCCATCTCTAAATTGTTTTGCTTCAACTTCCCCAACCAAAAATGAAAAATTCACATTTCCTCTGAAAAAATGTTGAAACATTGAAAATGGAGCAAAGCCACATTTTCTGTCAGCCTTTTTTCTCCTGAAATGCAAATCCATCTTGACACACAATCCCCATCCACTTCTAAGTACAGGACTGAGAGCTCTGGAAAACAAGTCCCTCTGTTTTTAAGCAGAGCATTAACGGCCATAGGAAAGGAAAAAATTCCTTCATATCACTCCCGCCCTTCACTTGAGAAAGCTGTCTTATATGCTGGCTGTAACAGGAGTCTCAGGTGACTCTTGGCAGGACTGTAGATGCCTGTACTGGAGACAGATAGTTGATGAAATTGTCCTCAATCTTGCTGAGCATGCTAACAAGAGGATAGCCAGGTAACACTACTTTTGAGGGTGGGCATGGAGTGGTTAACAGCTTGACTGAAGACATGTACCCCAATCCCTTGACTTCCTATAAAAGGGTTACATTACTGGACCTAAATAATGTAGGAATAAACTTCTCTGTCCTTGAGACCTCAATGAATGTGCACAGGGACCACCCTTGTAACTGCTTAGCTGTACGTGCCCAGGCACTGGTACCAGTTAAGTGCCACCAGTAAGTGGTGGCAGGAATACAAGCTGCTGGGAGCCAGTCAGTGTTGACGAAACCCTTCTAGCAACCCGGAAAACCGCTATTTTATTAGAATAAAACAAGCCATTTAGCTGTGTGAGCCATTTAACATGGGCCACTGAAGCTCACAGCTACCAGTGACCACTGATAAATGACTGCTTGTATGAGAGAAGTAGGAGGACAAGTGGGAAGTGGCTTTTGACAATCTCTTAAATTCAGTTTGTAGCAAGGCTGATGGTTTAACGCTGCATGTGACTATGATCTATCTGTGGCCCAGCAGCCAGTTTGCTCTTAGCTCTGAACTGACTGCAGCTGGCCTCAGGAAACCTTCTGAAAGGCAATAACCATTTCCTGGCAGATCAGAGAGTGGATAAGCGGTAGAGTAAGATATTTATTCCTTCTGTTTGCTTTCACTTGCTTTAATAAAAGTATAGCAATATTGCAGCTTTCAGTAATACAAGGCACTAATGAAAGATGTAAGTTAAAATACCTGTCATTGAGGACTTTTAGCATCACCCATCATAACATCTAAGCTACTTCCACAGAAAATCAAGAGATTTCTTGATCTACTGAACTAGCTTCTGTCATCTACCTTTCCTCAAATCAGTTTAGCTCTTTGTCTCCAATAAAAGACTAATTTCACTCTGCTAGACTGTTCTGGTCTAAGGTCAAGTCACTCTGGCTGAGGGCAGGCAGCAGAAATAACAAAGGCCTAAAAGGCTGAAATTGTGAGCTTCAGGAGAAAACAAAACAAAGGAGTGCATGAAATAATGCCAGTGTAAAGAAGTTAGACTGGCCTTTCCTATTTATCGTTTGAGCTGCTAGATGGAGTAGGAAGGCACTCTGCCCAAATGATAGTTAGGAGATTAAGGAAAGTGTGAGGCAAGTGCCTTTTAATTACCTTTTGTTCTGAGGGCTGAGGTGTTTAAGGGCTAAAAGTGAAAAAATAGAGAAAGCCCAACAGAACAAAAAGGATGAATATCTACCCGTCTCTTGAGTTCATCCAGATCTACCCTGGTACTTTTACAGGGATATCCACTCTTGTGCTTCCACTTAAATCCCTCTCTGTCTGGTGATACAAAAGCTTCATATATACCAGATATTTCTTAGTCCCCCATCTGAATACACTCATACACCTCCCCTATATTTTTTATCCCTACCATTACAGCCATGGTACCAAAGCTGCCTTACCATAATCATCACCTCCCTGAAACCCTTTGGAAAACTTAGCCTTGAATGATTTCTCAGCCATAAATTCCCAGTGATGGGAATGAACAGCTGATAAAAAGTGCATTATTCTCCTGGCCAACATTCAGACTGTCATTATGGCTCCTCTATATTTCTTAAATTAAGACTTAGACCCTACAGAGCAACATGGATACCTTGGCTTATTTTCATTGTCACCAAAAGTGATTGGTGTTCTTGGCCATTGATCTTTCCTCTGAAGATAAGCCCAAGACACGGGAGGTGTGGAGGACCGGAGATAAGGATGTTGTACCCTGGTGAGCCTATCTGCCCTCCATCACCATCACAGCTACATCCTGCTCCAACCTGGAATTGCTCAGCAGGCTGTTGACTGATCCAAGCTTGCTGGAACAGGTTGCCTGATGCCTTGTAGCCAGGGATAGTAGCAGGAGCACAGGAGGGAAGAAAGGAGGTTGCTTGCTTCTTTGCTCTGGAAAAACCAATGTTTCGGATGCCGTAAGGGAATGTACAACTTTGCTTGGCTGACTCATCTGTCATCCCAGTAAAACAACTTGACAGCTTGCTGCTCACGCCTGTGTGCAGACACGGTCACCAGATCAAGGCACAGAGGGTATACATTTAACATGGAACTCCCAATTTGCTTACTGCTTCTTCCAGAAGAGCCTCTCCAAAGAGCTGTGTTTTTTTTTTTTTTCTTGCCTCTCTGGATTTACTTGGAAGTTATCTTCTACTGGTAAAGGACATGGCAAAATGAAGATGCTGATGGTGCAGGAAACTGCAAACCTGCACCTTGGATAACTAGGGTGATGACTGAGAACTTGACAGTGGAGAAGAGAAAGAACAGAACCTAAGGGCCTGATACTTCTCCCAGTTGCACCAGTACAAATCTATTGTTGTTCCTTAGGTGTCAAAGGATGTGCAATACATTTCTCAGAAAGCAAGTCAAGTGCACTGAAAGCTGCTGCTCTAGCAGCGCTGAGGCTGCACAACCAGTGAGCAAAACAGCCTGCAAGCAAGAGAGCAGCAGAGAAGTCTCAGGTGGGCTGAGAGGGAGCTGGGTCCTCACCACTGCACAGGATGGCAACCAGCAGAAACAAAGGTGACACTGCACCATTAGCCTTTTTTTAAAACATAGGCAAGGCCTGCTGAAGTGCAATACACCTAATACACCAAAGGCAATTGCATGCTAACTGATTTTGTTTAGTCAGACTTTTGATTAGTCTTTGTGTGACATATTGATCATGTAATTTCATCAGCCAACTAACCAGCTGGGGAGGGGAGAAAGAATAATAAAGTATTGCATTTTTCTGCCTGAGGGAAAGAGAATTCCGTGACAAACCATGTCTTGAAGTGATGTTAATTACAGTGTTTCCTCTGGGGAAGACTCCGCGGTGGCCAGCTTTGTCAGGTACTTCAAATTAGTCTCTTCTTCCTCTCCCTGTCCATCATGCAAGTCTTTACCAGATCTTAATTGGCTCTCCTGCCAAGTGAGAGGTGTCTCTCACACCGAGTCCAGCGTTTCCCATCATCAAGGGCCTTCAGACTGGGGATCACTGGAGCTAATTTTCCTTAGGTTTAGCTCAGCAGATCGACGGCCCAAAGACCAGCATTGAGTTAAGAAGCTCCAACTTCCCTGCTGCAGGCCCTTTAGCTCCTGCTGTTTTAACACAAGGCTTAAGAGGATTTAATTTAATTCCTGTAAAATTGTTACTGGGAGCACAATGTACCATCCTGATCACTTGTACCTGTATGCAGGGGATGGGCACCCCAAACCTACATACTTAGAACTGTGGATCAAGAGAAACCCCTAACTGTAGGGTGTAATTTGGGGGTGTTAGTAGAATTTATCCTTGTTCCCACATGCCTGGCAGCAGGGCCTCTTCTATGCTTCTGGACAAGCGAGTTGGTCAAACCCATGTTAATGGCGCTTGTGTGAGCCCCCTGTGTCTGCATGGGTAAATATAATTACTCAGTAAGCACTTAATTCCACATATTCATGCTACTGGTCCTCAGGGACCTTTCCAACATGACACTCAGAATCTACTCATTTGGCATGCCCTTAACAAGACTTAATCTCCTTTCTTGAGCTCTTTTAACAAAGGTTCATTAGATATCATCTTGAGCTGTTTTTTTCTGGTGGAAATGTAGTGCCTATCCAAGAGACAAATCTTGCCACAATGCAGCTAGTTGAGAATTGCACATGCAATAAGTGTATAATTGAATTTTTATGAAAACACTTTGCTTGCATTCTTAATTTCTTTGCACAAAATGTTTAGCTGTATTTTTCTCTCTGAGAACTAAAGCAACTTTTTTTCAATGGCAATTATTGTCACACTTCTACTAGGAAAAGTCAAAATGTAAAATTTTGCAACTATCTAATTAACTTTCTTTTGCTCTGTAGTTAAAAGGTAGTTAAACTCCTAAGCATTCACTCAACTTTAATGAGGATGGGAAAGTAATTGCATATGTATTTCTGCATAATTATGACTTAATTGCATTACCAGTAGATTTATCTTTTGCTTATTTAGCCAAGCTCAGAAAATAATGTATTAAGGATGAGTTGATGTTTGTTTGGACTTTTTCAAAGAACAACATGATTAGGAACAGAGTACTCTTACACATCAGTACATATAAGAGGCATAAGTAATAGATTTTTTTACAGTTTTAGCATAGATTCTCCCTACCAACCAGCTTTAAAATGCTTGTTATCAGCTGTGGAGCTGTTAAAACTCTTCAAAGATCAGTAGGAATCCCAGATATAAATCTTTCTAGTGTCCATTTTTCTGACAGGTTTTGAACATCTCAGACAGCTTTGAAAAAGGATCTTGATACCCAGTTGTCACTTCTAACATAATTAGGGCATCAAGAAAGTCAATTTTGCCGGTCCAAGGAAAACCACTTCATGTTTGAAGTAGTTGTGAGCTGCTGAAAAATGCAATCTTCTTACTTTGGTTCTCCTGTGTCACTGTGGTCCCATCTTGCTGTTGAACACATGGATGTTTCCTAAGACCTGGGAGGACAATCTGTCTTATTTAACATGCAAGCCACTATTATTTCACAGGGAATAGAAGGAGCCATTTTAGAGTGACATTTCAAGGGGCAACAAAAGCTACTACATGAGATAATAAGGCTGTATCTATACCAGTAAATTCAAGAGACTGATAGGAATAAAAGCGATTGTTACTAAACTCATGGAACAGTCTCTGGAATAAATTTGTTCCATGTTAACTGATGCTCTCTATCTCTTATGTGCTCTTCTGGTAATGGTATTGATATTTCCTAATGCTCTTCATTACAGTACCCAGCTTTCAGCTGCTTGGGAATGTGTCTGATTCTACATTTCAGCAAATATTTTTTATGCTATATATTTACCTCACATTTTTTATTTTCTTTCAGCAAGAGCTGGACAGTATTTTTCCATCAAGAAACATAAAATAGTGTGTTTAGGCAATGTTAAAAAATACTCTATGAAGGCCAACACAAAATGAACTTCTGATGGATCACATTTATCTTCTGAAATACTCGAGCATAGGTGGATTAAAATTCAGTGCAAACCAAGTGCCTTATAGTATTGTACAAAAGAATAAAAAAAAAATTTGCAGAATGAAATGTTCGTCTAAAATATATACTGCATCTGCTAATAAATATAGGCAATATGTGTATTCAACATTCTTTCAGATCACAGTTTTGATGCTGGTTTCATTCTAGTCAGAAATGATACAGTTATTTCCCAGAGATTCACAATTCTTTGTGAATGGCTTTTCTGTTCTCCACACAGCTTAAATATCTGTAACTTTTTCTGGAGAAGGCTCTCCTTACTCAGAACTTTGTTTCTGTTTCTGACCTCAGGCAAATAATAATAATAATGAGAAAAGGAAACTGAAAACTTCAGCTGCAATCTGTCTTTTTATTGCCCTTGTTATGGAAAATTTAGATTTTCATTAAAAAACAAATATTGCTCCGTAGCTGTCACCATGGAAGACCAACTCTGCAAAGCATTTAAATGCATAATTGTCATTGATTTTTAGTATGACTTAGATAAATTTTTCTTTTGGAATCTATGCCTGAGTATTTGGGCCTTGAGAAAGGATCACCTCTGAGTTCATTACAACAGAATCCTGCCTGATATATTTTGGGTGAAGCAATATATTAAAAAAACAGGAAAGTGTGGGAAGGTCATCCATGTTCACTGCATATACCTAAGCTCTGTAACTGCTGCAGCAGTCAAGATGGGACTGGAAGTCCAGGATAGCAGGAAGATGAAATCAGGATGTGCTGGAATTAGACCGAAGTAGCTGGAAAAGAGGATCTGGAAGTAGAGATGCTGAGAGGGTGACAGTAGTTTATACCACACTGAGAAATATGGTACTTGCTGTGTAAAGTGCTATATAAACCAACCCCAATACTGCAGGAAGGAGGAGGAAGCTGTGGTGGGGATATGATGAAGGTGGCCAGTGTCTGCTGGCTGCAGTGGGCTTTCCCTGCAAGGCTGGGGGTCTGGCCCACAGGCTCTGATGATTAGAGTTGGGATCATAGTTATGGCCCCTGCTTCTCCAGCTTGCTGCCTTATATGCTATGCCTTCGTAGAAAATGAGCCAGAATAAGGAGGGGTCTCAGGCTGCTGTGGTAGTAACTCCCAACATCAGCCTGGGGAGATCTTCAGTGCTTGTGAGTTACTGCCCTGTGGAGCCAGGGTTACAGCGAGTATCCATCACAGCACTGACAAGTGTCCAGTGCCACCACTGGAAATGGAAGTCTGTCCCCTTGGTTCCCAGCCACACATTCCTAGGCTCTGTCCATCCCGTGTCCACGTGAGCCCCAGCACTGGGAACAAACACCCAGGTGAATGGAGAGGTCTGGGCAGCTTCTTTTTGGCAGTGATGCTGTCTCAAAACCACTTCAAGAATCATAAGATGATGGTGTAGCAGGGCATTAGCTGTGAGTGGAAATCACTGACCTGGCCAAGAACCCCTCAGAGATGGAGGGAGATTGAGTGTACTTGGGGAGAGGAGACCAGTGCCTGATGAGGGGGTAATGAAGTGCAACGGAGTTGTTATGAAGTAGTTATTGATCACATTTACTCTCCTCCTTTCTCTCCCGCTTGACTGCAGCCATGCCAGGGCTGAAATCACCAAGCTTGTAGGGGAGACACGGTGTTCTTCTATTTAGTGAAAACACAGGGGACAGTGCCTGGCCACCAAGATCTACAAATGCATCATGTGTACATCCCTGAGCAGAACCCTCCTTGCTGCTGTGGAGAATTTATAATTCAGAGAGTGCTTTCTTTGACCCTTGAGTCTGGCACACTGCATGTGTTGACAAGGACCGATCAATACATAAAAACTTTTGCAAACAACCCGGCTTTCAGAGCCTCTGCAAATCAGTGCCTTGCTGAAAGTGCCCTGGGTCCAAGCTGTGCTAGCTTCAGCATGTGGAGCCAGTGTTTCAGACTGGCCAAGCAGAGAAAGGATAGCTCTTTCAGTGAATAACAACAGGCATGAGACAAGTGTCTGGAGACATGCACTTGCACTGTTTTGTCTATTAAGAGGTCGAGTTTCCATTGTTGTTTCACAGGCAAACACATTTCCCTTGTAAATAGGGGCTCTCTTTAGATGGAGATTGAGATTCAGATTGCCTTTAGTACTGTCTAAATCCTAGTCACAGCAGTCTTTTGGCATCTGAGTTTAGGGTTAGTACTGTCTAAATCCCAGCCATAGCAGACTTTTGGCATCTGAGTTTAGGGTAATTAATTTTTATTTGCTTTTATTTGCCAGATGGCTCCTGGGAATACATGAAATTAAACAGATGTCTCCATTTCGAATCACAAAGGTGACTGTTCCCTCTTTATCCCACGGTACATTCTTGGCCTGTAGACTGCACAGAGCATCCCAAGAAACTCTTGCCCACATCTTCGTGTTTTTATTAGTCATTGACCCACAGCAGTAACCAAATGGTTTTATCAAAGAGAAGGCATAATTTTCAGAAGAAAATGGCCATAACACTATGAATTCTGAAATAAAGGCTTGCAAATATTTGTTTGAATTACCCATTCAATTTTTTTGTCTGTATCTCTTAAATTCTGTTGCCTCTCAGGTGGAATCTGCATCTTTGCACTGTTTCTCTCTGTCATTTTCTCTGTACACAGTTTAGTGTGCTAGATTGCTATAGTAAACCTCTCTAAGTGAAGAATTCACTCAGTGCCTTTTTTGGGGCAAGGTGTTCTGCTTTCCTGCACTTTCATAGTGACCCTCTCAGAAGGGTCTCCAGCAAGACCCAAAGCTGGATAGACCTAGGGAACACAATGTTGTTTGTAACTGGGGTAACCTGGTGGCTTGCATCCCAGTCTAAATTCTACTCCTTAAACTAGGAATATGACAGGAAAGCGTGGTGAAGTATCAGAAGTTGAAGTATTAGAAATCATCTTATCCAGAGTTTTTGCCTGAAATAAGAAAGGACCCTCAACTTTACCTGTCAGCTTCCGTCTAATCTCTATCATGGCTCTGTTCTCCTAGAGATCAAATTGTCACCTGCAAGCTCTGGGTGCAAGCACTCAGTCAATTTAAGTAGGTAACCCAATGCACTGCTCTGCCCCAGCACAGATGCCCCCAGGTCTCTTTGTGCTCATTCATGCTCTGCTGACTACAATGGGGAGCAGATTTGTATCACCCAAGTCAACGTCTACATTTGGTGAAATTCAGGACACCCAAAACCCATCTACTAGATCCCCAGTGACTACAGAAAGGCTTCTGCATCTGGGCTGGTCACCCAAGGCTCCATAGATTCAATCCCACCCTTAAAAACCTTTCTGCGTAATCAGGGGAAGGCAACAGGCAGCTCCAGAAGAAAATTAATCCCACCTATCTTAGGTGCCTTCAGAAGGAGAGATGTATTTTCTATTTCCTTCTCCCACAAAAACCATAAATAAAGCAGAAAAAGTTGGGGGGAGGGGAAAAGTTGTGCAGATTTTCTTTGGAGTATAAATATGAAGTTCTTCTATTTGCTTTCCAGTTGTCAGTCCTTCTCAGCACATTTGTGTGATATTTTCCTACTTCCTTTGCAATACAAAACTACAAATACCCTTCTAAGTGCAAACTGAGATTCTCACACAGTTATGTGATTCCAAGAGCTGTGGCTGAAAAAAGCCCTGCTCTAAACATCATGATTCTTATTTAAAAAGTGAAGAGTGCTAGAGACATCAAGTCAACACAACTGAAATGTGAATACTGATTTGCTAACTATTTATAGAGTGAAAAAAGGAAAGAGAAAATAAAGCTGAATTCCGAACACTTTTAAAGAAAGGTGCAGTTTGCACTTGGATTACTCCTGAAGAAAGCAATGAAGAAATAAGCTATATTTGAGAAAAAAAAATTATCTGTAACGAATCATGTAACCCAGCTCTTAGAAAGTGAAATTCATCATCATGCTGAGAGCCAACACAAGGCCCTATGTATCACAGAGTCTTCACACTGTGGGTGTTGGAGATCACACAGCTCTTGAGACCAATCCCCAGAAGAGATGAATTTTGCTCTTACTGAGCAGATGACTCCTGGCATCCTTTGGTTTGTGAAATTCAACAATTTTTCTGATTATGGTTATCAGCCACCTATTTTTGCTGAAAATGGATACTGAAGTGTGACAGCAGTTATCAGCCCAGCTGAATAGCTGTTCACTCCCAGCTCTCTATAAATACAGAATTTCTGAAATAATCTCGAGCACATGTTGGTTAAAAATTCAAGGGCAGATGAATAATGAATATCAATGGACACTCCTGCATGAAAATTTAATACTAGCAAAGGAAAATGGAAACAAGACGTTTTCCAGGATTCTGCAGAACAATTACAAGCACTATTATTTCTCTCTAGAACAGGCTTCCTCCACGGAGGTCTTCAGGGATTTTACTGAGCACTCTTACCAATATGCAAGTGAAAGCAGACATCTCAGTAGATAAAGGTGCAGACTGCTTGGGGCAAAGCCATCTTTTCTTTATGAACTTCCTAATTGTGGAATGTGGAGTGAGTCAGTTTTAGAGAATTACATGTTTTAAAGTGAGAAATGAACATTAGAGGAATGCTGAATAACACAGCTCATCAAAAGCCATTCCCTTGCTCTCTTCTTCTAGGCCACAGAGCTTTTAGAAAGACATTTAATCTTGATTTCAAGAATTCATACAGTAACAGGCTGTAAGGCCAAGAGGGACTGGCTGATACTGGCTCTGAAAATCAGTGCTCTAGTTTAAACAGGAATTAATTAAGGGAATTCCTTTGCCATGGGAAAATGCCTATGGGTCCACACAGCAGCATGACTTCCCATATAACTTGACAAAAGGCTTGCAGTCCTTAAAAGGTTTCTGAGGCTCTCTTTGGAGGTAGTTGCACATTCACAGGAATCCCCTAGAAATAGGGACATCTTTATAATAAGTACAGCCCTAAGCAAATGCATCGCTAAGGGGCGTTCTCATGCCCAGCAGTGAGAGGGAATGAGTCAAATTTGGGGATTAAACATAGTAAAATGTTAAAGCAGAGACATAGTCACTCCAGCTTATTATGCAAAAGCACGTTAAAATTATGACAGGAGACAGCTTAATTTCCTTTTCAGTTCCTCGCTGCTGCCTGGCAGAGCAGTGGGAAGTCAGGTATTTCAACGGTACAGCTTGCTTGGAGAATTGCATTTTTCCATTTACTGTCTTTTCTTCCTCCTCCTCTTTGCCTAAGCAGTTTGATTCCAGCTGCCACTCAGAAGCGTTAGTCCTTTTAGCTGCAGATCCTAAGGAGTCTGAATGTGCCTTAACGACATTAGCTGTTGTTTAGCAGAGTAGATCAAGGGAATGGCAGTAGCTGATTGAGGCTGATTTGAATAATAATACAGAAATCTCCTGTTTACAATAGGTAGGCCCATTCCTTGTTTTCACTTTGGCATAGCTGGCTGTACTGAGTCCCACACAGGTGATCTAGGATGGGACGTACAGGTGAGTGTAAGAGTAATTACTTTCACGCACTGGGTCAGTTGGACACAGTTGATGATTTGTATTTGGATACAGTATATTTCCCTATTTCCTTGGCCTACCACTTTCAAGCACCCTTCTGATCTCTCTCCATGCCCTGTGCCAGCAGTGACTTTGGTTCCCAGGTGAGTGATATAATTCCTGCACAAGGATAAGATTAGGTCCCAAGAGCCTCATCAAGTACTTAATAAGTCCTCAGTCTGGGTTTTGATGAATTAACTAAGATAAATATGATCCTGGTATCAGGTTAGCCCGTCATTTCCCTTCAGGATTTCCACCCGTATTGCAAGGGAAGTTGATCTTGTGAGACAGGCACTGAACCCTGCGATGTTCAGCTCAGCACTAAGGCTATTTCTTTTAATGTTCTGGACTGTTGTTTAGACAGAGTAGCTATAAAGTGGGACGCAGAATTATGAATGGATTTAGTCCACCAGAAGATGTAAGCAGGTGTCTGGGGTGGTGGTATTTGCAAAGACTGGAGCTAGAATCCTACTGCCTTTCAGTAAGAGCTAGATGTTCGTTCTGCTGAAGTGTCACTGGGTAAAGCTACTAAGATTTTTTTTTTTCCTTAAAACAGCATTGGGGTTTTGGGACTTCCTCATGTGGCAAAGGGAAAACACATCACACAGAAGGGTTTGACTTGGCTGAAGTCCTTGGGTAACCCTGAGCTCTGGCAGCACTCGTGGTTTGTGCTTACCTGTGTCCCTGGCTGTTTAGCAGCCTGCCTTCCTGGGCTGCCCAGCTCTGCGGTTTGCTGTGTCTTTGGGGCACCCAGAGCCAGGGATTCAAAGGCAGATGAAGCTCTCAAGAGGCAGGGGAGATTTTGCAGCATTTAAAAAAAAGACTGTAGCAGCACAAGTGCCCACTCATCTCAAAAGCACGAATTCAGAATTGTGCTGTGCTGTGTCAAGGAGTAAGAGACATGAGAGACTTAACAGTGCTCAGCGCTGAGGCACGGCCTCAGATGGGTATGAGGAAAACCAGGATTCTGGGCTCCATTAACTCAGTGACTCCTGCAGCATGTCAACAGGCTGATACAAAAATCCAATGGGGGGAAAAAAGCCTTGCTTAAACTCAGCAGCAATTTGTTTTGCTAGCAAAATACTTTCAAGTGACTGTGGCTGCTAAATGAGAAGGTAGAGGGGGGGATGGAGGGGAGGATGGTGGAAAATGAAGTATTTCAGCAATTATACACATGAAACCAGAGACTGGCTGGATATACTGCAACACAGTCCAGCTGCCTGTGTAATTAAATTCCAGCCTGTCTGGTTGAAATGCAGTAGGCATTTCTGCAGTGAGGTTAAATTAAGAGCTGGTGATGACAAGCAGACATTATGGAAATGTCAAAATTAGCATGTGCTGAATGAGAACATTGGATGGCCCTAGCTACAGTCCAGAGGCTCAGAAGGAGCAAGGAAAGTCTGAGGAAGGGAAATAGCCTTCTCTCTGTGACTGCTCCTACCTGCCCTCTGCAGAGCAGTTACTCCACCACATGGACAATTTTTGCCAGAGCTGGTACTTTTTCAAGAGGGGTAACATGAAAAGAGAAAGACCAAAAGTTGGCTCCTGCTCTGACCTGCCTTGTGGCAGTGCCCTCCTTCCACATTAACTGACAGGGTGGGGAGAAACATCTCCTCAACAAAGGGTTAAAAATAAAGCTAAGAAAAGATGAAGGTTCCCACACTCATTTCCAGAGCTCGTGGGTTCCTCCAAAGTAGGGAAGGCTCCTTTATGTTCAGTCCCACTGGTCCCTAACCAGCTGTTGATTTGCCATTTTCATTTTCACCATGCCTATATTGTGTTTGAAACAAAATGAACAAAACAACTCACAACTGGAACAGGCATGCTATTTTGCAAACTTTAGAGCTGGTCAGGGAGTCCTTCCCAAAACTCTGGGTGGCATATTGTTTGTACAAAATGTAGGTTTGTAGAAACTGTGTGGAAATGTTTCAGCCAAACTCCATGGCTAAGGAAATGAGGAATACACTTTGACTAATGAATAGCCTTTCTGATAGGAGGCACTACTTCAGAGCTCTTTGGATTTGAATGTGTCTTCAGCATGACAGGAATGTCTGTTGATATGTTAACTAAGATGGGGAAGAAGGGAAGGTCTGTTTGTGCTTGCTTGTTTGAGTTCTCCTTCACCTAGCAAAGCTGCTGGAAATAGAGCTGTTATCTCCACTGTATTGACAGGGGCACCAACACAGACTTGTTCAAACCACATTAGGGAGATGTAGAGAGCATCATCATGAAACCAAACCTCTGGTTGCAGTCAAAAGGGGAAAGCCCCACTTGTGATCCCTCCATTTCTCCAAAAGTAGCAATACTCTCTTTAATGCTGATACACCCAAAGTAAATACGAAGGGAGGAAAGGTCCTTCTTCTAAGAAAGTTAAAAGTCTGGCTGGCTTACAGAAATTGCAATGATTATCTGAAAATAAAGGAATAGGCTAAACAGTGTGTAGATGTATATATTGCCTTAATTCCACACTGTACTAATTTGCTTGTTACCTGATACCATGGGAACAAGTCAAAGCGAAGGAAGCTACACTTGTGCCTGTGGGAGAGAGATCATTAACCTTTGAGCTTGTGTCCCAAACACAAACTGCCTTGTTATCTCTGGGTTCTGCCACTTCTGTTAAGGTGATGGGCAACAGAAGATACGGGAATAACACGCCTTTTCCGTTCGTCAGGAGGAGATACTCGACTACGGTAATATGAATTCAAGACTGAAGTAGGAAAGGGATAAGTGAGGGATACAGCTAATTTGCCTGATGAAGCACTAAAGGGATGAAAGGGACTCTTTTTTTGTTACTTTCCACCACTCTCCTTGAATCTGGATTAACATCATTAATTTCTTTACACAGCTACATTTCCCACATGGGGCTAAAAAAGGAAGCATAGTTCTCCTCCTCCATGGTTCACTAGGGAGGGGCTGGGAAATTAATTCCTGCATGCTGCAAATTCTGAACCTTGCTGGAGGCACAGAAGGAAAAATGAGAGGGAGAGATTAGTCTTCTAGGGAGCCCAGCATGAGGATCTGCTTCTTGATATTATTAGGGAAGTCACCAAGCATTTCTTAATAAGATTTTTTAACAAACTAATCAGCAATATTGGATTTTCAAGGATTTCAGAGGGAATTCTTGCTAATTGAGGTGTTTTTTTCCATTAGCAGCTCCCAGCAGGAGCCTTGCACACAGGTGGAAGAGCATCACGTATCTTGTAAAATCAATAGTGCAGCCAATTAAAAAAAAAGCACAATTAGTGTGGCTGATTCAAATTAGAATTGCAAATTCCTAATGGATCCAGATGCCAAGGCTAGGCAAAGATGTAGGAGTCCGGTATGTTTAAATTCAGTGAGAAGATTGGCACGCTCTGTGCAATGACGTGAATTCCCACTCCATTCCCTACAACAAAGCAGCCCCATGTTCCCTGAAAGTCACTCATGCTCCTGTATTTCAGAACATTTCAGGACAATTTAACGACAGCCCAGTTCCCTGCACTGCTGACAATACGATTCTCTCTCTCTCACACAGATGAAGGTAATAGTCAAATGTGGTTTTGTGTTCTTCCTTGAGCCCAATAAAATGATAATTTTAACTGAAAATCCAGTCCCCTCAGCTCCATGGTGTTTATACCAACCCTCTGAGCTTCAGTGACGCTATTCTTCCCTCCCCAAGCTGTTCTTTGCTGTGTAATAAGATCAAACTTGATCTCTCTGGAGGGCAGGGGTTGTGGGG
Source organism: Aramus guarauna (assembly GCA_013400195.1). Lineage (NCBI taxonomy): Eukaryota > Metazoa > Chordata > Aves > Gruiformes > Aramidae > Aramus > Aramus guarauna. Next base: position 669,381 of record VXBL01003988.1, on the reverse strand, counting down.
CCAGGATTTCCGAAGTAAAAAAGAATAAAAACAGAACAGGACCACGTCCATTAGTGTTTGAACCCTTTGGGCCACAAGCTGCTGACTTGGCCATACTCTTTCATGTCTGGCCAGAAAATATAAGTGCATTTGGAGGACAAATTCAGGAAAGCATTGCTGGAAGAAACTGTATGAATTCTAGGTAAGAGAACAGGGAGGGGAGATGGTCTTCTGTGGTGCACAGATAGTTACAAGAGGCAGGAAGAGTAATCTCCGAGGGCTTTATGCAGTTGTGCAAGGACCATGTTTATGCTACAAGTCTCTTGTTGGCCTGACAAATCTTCCTCACAGAGAAAGTGACTTTTCATATCCTGACTGAGAACAAACCATTCATATTATTCCTCAGTTAAAGTGATCACCATTGTTATTTCTAATAATTGTTACATGTCTGGGCAACAATTACAGTTATATGATGGTCACGTTTGATTTTATCTGTATCATTCACCATGCATAAAACTTGTAGAGCTTTGAAAATGGGCTCCAGTCTATACCACATAACTAATGTTACCAGGGCTTTAGCAAAAGTACTCTTAAATGTACATTTTAGCCCTTTTGGGGATCATCAGTTGCTCCTGTGAGGACCTAGCACTAGCACTCTGAGGGTTTGATTATAGGTTGAAGGTGTTGAGCTTGGTGTTGAGCTTGGAGATCTTGCCCTGGATCTTCAAGCAATGCTTTGGGCGGCAGCAGGACAGAAATGTCACTGCTGCAATTTTACAGCAGGTTAAAATTTGCCACTGTTACTACTTGTCCCTGTGGATGGGCTGCAATGAAATAGTCATAGAAGCAGAAAATATAGACTATTGTTTTGTGGTGGTCACAGCCTGGTCGCATACTCTCTTTCTGAGAGTTAGGAAGCACAACAGAACTTGAAGCAATGTAAAGACACTGTGTCTCTTTAGTCTAGACATTTATACCATTTATTCTATACACCAAAGATGAGCCTTCAGTATGGCTCAGTCATAAGATCCCTCTCTTCAACACTGCATTAATTATTGTTGTCAGAGGTGCCTGGAAAACACACTGACAGAATGTCTTTCTGTTAGAAAATACAGATTCATTTAAATCAAACCATTTCAGGAGAATAGTTTTTTCATAACCATTTGTTAAAGAAAAAATCAGTACAAATTATTCCAAGTTTTATGTGTGACTTTACAGTATCTAAGTGTTCTGTTAAAACAGAATAAAATTATTTCATGTCATTCATATAGCTTTTGATTTGACTTTCACCCTGTATACAATTACTTTAACTTTAGATTAATTTTGCAGCAAAATTTTGTTGTTAGGTTATTTTTTATTTTAACAGCACATTCTTGAGTTTTCCGTGGCCACACGACTTCAAAATTTGGAGCTTTCTGACACTTGGGAGACTTGTTTGCTTTTGGGAGGGTACAGCTGCAGACTCTGGCTAGGCAGGCGTAGCTCTAAATTCCTCTTTCTCTCACTGGTAATATTTAATCCCTTAGATTTGCAAGTAGAGTTCCTGCAAGAAGGGATGTTTTAAGCTGCTGGTCTGGAAATGACCAATAACTCAAAATCAGACCATGGAAGATGAACAGAGCTAGGCACCAGACTTACCCTGCATGAATGCAGGGTGAGGTGGCATTAAGGTGTTTTTCAGCTTCTACAAAATGACAACATGCATTTTCTGCAGGCAGGCAGAGATGGCACCAGAGCAGCTCTGCTGGCAAGTTTAGCAAACGCATTCCTCTTCCAGCAAGGGAGTTAGAACTGGGAGATGAGCTCCTGTTTGTTTTCTTGATCTGCTCGCTGGGCTACTTGGCTCCCTCTCTGCTTGTGTAGCTGCTGAATCTGTCAGCCCAGGCTGTGACAGCCCTGGGGGTGCTATGGGACAGCTGTCCAGGAACTTCTGCTGTGGGAAGTCAAGCCAAAGCCTCTGGGAGTTGGGGGCTCTGTCACTTGAAGCAGCCTCTCTCTTTCCTGGGACAAGATGCTGGAACTGAGATCCTTCAGCACCTCTCCAAAAGCCAAGGTCATCCATCACTTTTCCTCTTTACTGTCTAGATTCTTTTTGCTTCCTCCATCACATTTTCTCTGCTCAAATCCCCTTTCCCCTTCCCTCTTTTTCAATTCCTATGGTGTTTCACAAGCTGTTTCTCAAGTGGCAGCAGCCTGCTGATACCCACACTGCTCAAAGCAGTGCTCTTTCAGATCAAATGACAGCCATGCTTCCTAAAAACATAGGACAGACCTTTATCTTTCTGATAGTCTCAGGAGGATGAGAACTGCTGGTTAAAACTGTGCTATAAACTCTCCTTAGAAGCTCATTTTAAAGTCCCCCATGGAATTAATTTTATTTTGTCACTGTAATAATTTGGGATTGTGTGACCAGGCAAATATCCATGCTTCAAACTTGGGCCTGATTTCAAGAACTAAAAGGAGAAAACTTGGAGGGAAGTGGGAGCTGATAAGAAGTAGGGAAGGAGCTTTCTTCCCAAATCTTTTCTTTAGTGGTACTTATTGAACTGGGGTCTTGTGAGAATTGTGTTTGAATAAATAAATAATAATACAGTAGAAGGACTGAATGGAGCCCATTTCTAATGTCATCCTTGCAGCTGATAAAGCAGTTGGAGACTGTGTTGTGCAGTGTTCAGTTGTTTCAGCTTCCTCTCTCTATTCCTCCAAGAAAAGAAAGGATAGACCTGACTGAGCTGGGTAATGTGAGTCATCTTCTAATGAGTGGAATAGCTAAGGTTTGCAACAGTAAACAGTAAGTTTGCAATAAAGCCCTGTCTTTTTTATTTCCGTTCTGGAAGAGGGGTTTGTGCCTTGTCACACTGATCCTACCATCCTTCCATACTCCTTTTCCAGAAATGCTGTTTCCTGTTCCAAGGATCAATGCCACTGTATCTAAAGAAAACTTACCTACTAATTACTCTTTGAAAGAATAGGATTTCATAAAATTCTGTTTTGTTGTTCTCTCTCTTCCTCCATCTGGAGGAAGTTTAGTTGAAGAAAGTTTTTCTACCAGCACTCACTTTTACTCACAACTTCTTTGCTCACCAGGTCTGCAGAAGTAAATGCACCTTTTTCTCTCTCTTCTACAGAGAGCTGCAGAGCCTGTTAATTGCATTTTAAATAAAGCCCTGCAATGTCTGGCACTCACGGATGGTGCTCACAGCTTCCCTGAGTCCTGCCAGATAAGAGGTGTGAGACTGGCTACCAAGCAAACTTTCAGGGCAGGCCAGAGCCATTAAAAGCTGAGGAGTGAGAGAGAAGACACACGTGCTCAAAGACCTTTTTTCAGGGTGGGATCTAAACAGTTTTCATGAGTATTACTGTGACCAGGCCAGTCCCTTCAGGGTCCCTGGGTCAAACACAGCTCCAGTAAAGTTCCTGAAGAGATGCCTGTCAAAGCCGTTCTGTGTCCACACCTACCAACTGAATTTGTTGCCTTCCCTTACTGCCTTCATGTTTGGGGGTGCACTGAAGGTCAATCACAGGGTAGGCTTTGAATTTGGGTCTGATTACTGTACAAATCCCCATGATACATTTTCACAGGGTGCTGCATTGCCACCACATTGCACCTCACAAGGTGACAGGTCCCCAGTCACTTTTACAGCAAATTTCAAAGCAGACAGAGATCCAGGAAAGGACCTTAGGTCTGGGTATTCAAGAGCAATGTGTATTTGTCCACAGGCATTCCTCCTTGTAGGCTCAGAGTACTTAGAATACCCTGGTACAGGAAGGCACTATATAACCTCTTCCTCTTCTCCAACCTCTCGCATCTCACTTATGTTTGACAATTAGGGGGTGATGAAATGCCCTCTGGTCCTTTCTCTCCCAAGTAGCATATCTGGCTAGCTTAGATTAACCTAGCCTCCTAGCTTTTAGACAGTCAAAATCAAACAGGATCATGACCACCATAACAGGAGGTCTCCTTATGATTGTGGGTCTTCCCATAAAGTAGGGGTAAAAGCATTGCTCTGCTGTGAGGGTGAAAGGACAACAGGAAACACTGAGTTCCCAGACCTTGCATAAGTGGTCTGAGCAAACAAACATGGCATGGCCTGTGTTTGACCATCTTTTAGAGAGAATGCCAGAAACGTTCTTGTAATCTGATTTCCTGGTTCTCTCATAAATTACTATTTACAAAAAATATCAGTAACTGGTGGGACAATAATTTTGACCAGGTAATGAGCCAATCTGATATATTGCCTAAAATAGATGAGAGAATCTTATGGTGCAGTTTCCTCAGAAAATGATTTAACACAAAGCTGTACATTAGAAAATTATCACAATAACCATCCATTAAGAACGTTACAGCAGTCTTGGGGCTGTGTCCTCGACCAGCAAAAGAAATGACCCAGGATTAAAGCAAGTGTCTGCTTCTGAATCTGAGCTTATGCTGTGTGCTCCGGGAATATGTGATTATCTACGGAGATGGAGCTCCTGCAGTGTGTGCATGGGTAACCCATCAGTTTAAGTAGGAGGGAGTTAGTGAGTCATATACACAGATTTATTTTAGGCAATGTTACCCTGAGTTGTACAGATGTGGTATTGTGCACTACAAAGATTTCACTTCTCTGCATTCAGAGGCTTTGGGGCATTCATCTTTCAAAAACCTCCTTTGGTGGCATTACATATTTACTGTAGACTACTGACACTTTGGGCTACAGATTGGTATAGACAGATCTATTCTCTTAATGCTTTCGGGCTTTATGCAAAAGCTGCAAAGGAAAAATGAAACTTTCCACTAAATATAGAACTACACTGTTTTGAATTCTTTTCACACATGTTGATTTTCAGCTTTTTGCTAGCTGATTTAATTGCATTTACAAGCTGTCCCTGCCTTTTCCCTTCTCACTAAAGTAAAATACAACACCTGGGCTCTTTCTCTTCTGTGCTCTCTCTTTCTTTTTTCTTTCTTTTTTTTTTTCTTTCTTTTAGAACAGCATATAGAAGAGGGATGACTAGAAGAGAAACTTCAAAATGTCTATTGTTCAGTCTTCCTTTTCAGATTGCCAAGAAACACAAACCAATTGATTGAGCTGAGTCAGGTTACAAGAGTTCTTCTGCCTCTCTTTGTTTAAATAGCTAATAGCTAAGGTGCTAGAAAATGGTATTTAAAGAATGCAACTGTTCTTGAGGCTTTAAAAGAACTGAAAACATCTTTCTTTTCTTTTTTATATACTACAAATGACTTCTTTGCCGCTCTTTAAATCAACTCTGAGCAAGTCCTAGAGGTGGGGGAATAGCACTTGGGTCTGACCCAGACCTGTTTGGATTCAGCGTTCAGCTCTTCCTTCACAACAGGCATCTGTGGTACCATTTTTTACTAAGAGCCTAATTTCCTTGATGTTACTGATGACTTCTAGGTTAACTGTCACCAGTATATTCATTTAGTTTAATATTAGCTTGTGGACGGTAGATCACCACATTTGGGAATAAACAAGGAATGACCATCACCAATTTCGGTTTCTTTGAAATGCCCAGTTACCTTCTGTAGGGTTTATGCCTAGTCCCTTGACGGGGTGTTGCTGATAAGTGCAAGAGCAGTGTTTGCAGGGAGGAGAGGATTAGTTTAGGTGTGATTCTGAATTCAAGGAATTTATATTTGCAGCAGAATTTGGCTGGCGTAACTACATTAGCAAAGAAATGTTAAAAAAATTTAAAAATCAACCTGCTGATGCCAGCAAAACTCCCAGCATGGATGGTGCTATACTGGCAACAGACCAATTTTGTCAGCTCCACTCATGGCACTTGGGGGCATTGTATAATGAAGCAATGGCAGTACACTAAGTCTACGGGAGGCGGGTCTGATGGTGTAGTTATGCCAGAGAGGATCTCTGTTGTACACTAGCCATTATCTACTTCCCAGGGCTATTCTGATCTTCCAACATTTACTACTGTTTACAGCTGTGCAGCATGTTCCTCGTGAGTGGGTTCTCCAGCTTTAGCACAGCATGCTTGGAGGCCATGGAGAATTTGGCCTCTGGTTCTCTGCAGCTGCTGGAGCAGCGCAAGGCAGCAAGCTCATGATGAGTTTCACCCTCTGCAAATCCACCCACCAGAGTGGTGTTGATCCAAAGCAGCACACTCGTGTCAGAGGGCATGAGTGCACAGCCCCATAACTTGGCATTTCCTGGCTGTGGAGTGACTCATTGGAGCTGTAACCACTTAAGACTAAATAAAAAGGGCCAAGGCTATTTTTGGTTTCTGGCTGACCTTAGTGTTGGGGAATACGTGGAGGCAGCATCCTCAGTAGTAGCCCGCACTGCTTCCGGGGTCTTGGAAAGGTCTCCATTGTGTTCCCTGTGAACATCAGAATTCATGCCATCCTCTTCAATCCTTCTTATCCAAGCTGCAGGAGGTAGAGTAGCAAACATTAGTCTATCCTCCTGGAGGAGGCCCTAGAAGAGACTTTCTCCATGCTGCAATTCCTGCTAGTTCTCTCCAAACTCTCCTACGAACTCCCTGTTCAGTACCCGTGTGTAATAAGTGATGGAGATTTAGGGTTCATTTTGCAGTTAGTTGTTGTAACTTTTAACGCTTGTAGGGAGTGACGCATGGGAACATATATCTCTCCATTTTTGCCCAGTAATTAATCAGTTAGGCAATTAAATGTCCCAGCACTTCCTCTGTAATGACTGAGCACAGGGATGCTGACAATTAACCTGCAACTTGTGGTAATACTGACTTCATTCTGCAGCCATGTTAAGGACAGGAGTAACAATTCAGCAGTTCCATAATTACACTGGTTTTTCACGCAACTACACTCCCACTACATGGAACCTTTTGTGCAGACGAACAGCACCATACCTGGAAACAGAAGTAACCGCAGCTCTTCAACACCAACAGCGTGCCTGAAACCTTGTCACCCTTATGGGATGCGTAACAACTGTGGTTTTAGCGAGAACTGCTGCGTTCACAGAGTTTTCCAGGCGCTCGCCCTGCTGCAGAGCTCAGCAGCCCCTTCATTCACCTCTCGCCTAACTCTGGCAGCAAACACACCAGCTCCTTTCAGAGCCAGTTGAGTCTGACGGAATCTCCTTTCCCACAGCCACTTCTCACATTGATGTCATGTTTACAAGTTAAGGGCTTTTTTCCAAGTTCTTTTTTTCTACTTTTTTTGCTCACTGGAGCCCGCAATCCTTTCCTGAGGTGCTGCTTCCTGGACCATCAGTCCCCGGCCTGCACAGCCGCACACAGGATCTTGCATTCGCTCCTGTCGAACTCCTTGAGGTTCCAGCCACCCTGTTCCACCAGCCTGCCCCCCAACACACCGACTGCTGTCCTCAGCGTGTTGGCACCCACTCAGACCAGACCAGGAGGCCTCGGGGACGCCCCCCAGGCAGCCCCGCCCGGTCAGGGGCAGCAGGCCAGCCCAGCCGTGCCGGGACAACCCCCCACACCCCGACCGCCTCCTCAGCCGGGAGCGAGCAGCGCGCGCGGAGAGACCGCGAGTAGCTGCCCACGCCCACCGCCGCGCGCCGATCCCAACCGCCCCACTGATCCCCGCGCGCCTATCTGAGCCGTACCGCCAATCGCCACGCGCCTATTTGAGCCGCCCCGCCAATCGCCGCGCGCCTATCTGAGCTGCCCCGCCCACGGCCGCGTGCCTGTTTGAATCCTCCTGCTAACGGCCGTTCGCGTGGCTCGTGGCGATCCCCCGTTCCTGTCACGGCTGCCTCAGCGAGAGGAACCCTCAGAGCCGGCCGGGCCCCGCGGTCGCGGGTCTTCTCAGCGTCGTTGATGCCGCTGCCCTCACAGAGAACATGTGAAGTATCCTCGTGTGAAGTATCCCCGCGTGAAATCCGTTAGACTTTTCTTTCCGGGCCTGTATTTTGTCGAATGAAAATGCAACTCCAGGCCTCAGAGTTTGCCTTTCAAAGATCAGTAAATGCTTTTTTTCAGCTGCTGTGAAACCCCTATGGGCAGAAAGCTGCCCTCAGCTTTGCCTGACTCCTTCAGGGTGCTCCAGTCACTCTTAAAAGAGGATTTATGGTTTTTCTTGCAAATTGGCATCACCAGAAGGATGTTTGCCCTTTGCACAGCATCATCTCCCTGCCACCAAATGATCTCTACTGAAAAATTTGGTTCTTGTGTCTTCCCAGCTTCACAGTGGACAGACAATTCAGTGGTTCACAATGTGTATTTCACATGCTGAATTTGCTTAAATGCTGGAAACCTCCTGCAAGTATCTGAGACCTCAAAGGAGAAGCAAACTTGCAACTCTGCTGCCAGCTGTGCAGCAAAGCAGCAGGCTAACAGCAGATGAAGTGGGAAGGAGATGGCAGTGTTTGAAGTATGCTGGCACCACGTCTTTCACTACAGCTTTCCCCCAGAGCTAATGGGAAGTTGCAATGGACTTTGGTCAGACATATTCTAATGTGCTTAATCTATCAGTCATGGCATGGTGGCCAGAAATCATAAGGAATCTGAGATAAGATGTGTGTGGATCAGAGAGCGTTGGAAGGTCTAAAGGTATTGGTTTCTCTGTTTCAAGTGGGCTGTGCAATCGTGCTGGAGACTTGGTGTTGCAGAAATGCATGGGGGACAGTTGTAATGTAAAAACCTCAAGGGCTGGGAGCAGACCCCGGGCTGGAGCTCTGATAATGTGCAGCTTCCAGACTGAATGTGAACACATAGAAGACCCCAGAAGAAGCCATTATGTACTATAACTGGTACAAAGTTAGACCAAACAAATGGAAAGCTGGCTTGGGTATCCCCACTGCAGTCTGCATTGGATATGTGCCCTGGGTACACAGAGTTCTGCAGAAAAGCAGGCTTCCTCCCACACGGAGTTCTTTGCAGGCTCAAGGCTGGAGTAACTCACTTGGAGCATTGGAACTACATTCTCCGTGCTGTCTTTTCCAAGAATCAGAGTCTTTGGATTCTCTTGCCTGAAGAACTGTGCCTGTTTAACAAGGCAAACTGTATTATGGGCATTTTCCACAGCATTTTCTAAAACCCACGTCTCAAATGCATGAGCTAATCTCCTGTATATTTAAAGTGCTCAGCAATGACTTAAGAGGGCAGCAATTATTTGACACATCTCTCTGAAGGCTAAACAGTGCAATATGCTGGTGTTTTAAGTCAAATCCAGATTGTATCGTTTCATATAAAGAGCAGGAAACCTAGTTTTGAAGGCTACCAGCTGCAGAAGGCGCTTCAGGACCAGTTAAAGCTGCAGGCTGTAACGTATATTTATCCAGCCACTGGCTATTCGTGCGATGGCTTGAAGCTGACAGAAGAGGACAGCTGGATTACTGGTTAGTGTTCACTGTGTGGACTGGGTGAAAATGCAGAGGAGGGGGGAGTGAGGGAACGGTCCTGGGTGTGGAGCTCATCTGGTGTAAACCTTTCCCCTGAGTTTAGTTTGCAAGCACTGGTGTTGGCAGATTGCGCTTTCCCAATTTATGTCTACATCTAGGCTATCGCATTGGAGATTTGGTTTGGGGCTTTAGAAATTGTTATTCAAAGAGACAATTATGTTAAACCTTTATGAGAGTTTTCCAAACAGCACAGCTGCTTTGGCAAATCCATTTAGACAATGAAAGTCCATTTGAAGTCTGACAACTTCATTTTCCCCTATTTCCATAAGTACTAGTAGAAAGTACCACATGGGCAAGCTGAATAACTGAGGGGTAAGAAGGAGGTTTGTTGAAAGGAGAACAGTGTCTTGAGACTGAAGCACTCCTGAGCTTGGTGATTTGTTGCAGTGTGTGTGAAAAGTTTCTGTGTGAAGTTTGGTAAATGACTTAGGATCCCAAGTGCCTGAGGTCTCTACCAAATTAGTTATACTCAAAGAGATGAAATAGTGTATCCCTTCTTCCCATATAGACAGTGGAGAGTCAGATGTTTCTAAAATGCTATTTAAAAAGTACACGTTCTGGGAAGGGTTCTAATCTCTCCTGATGTGGCCAACAGCAATATGTTATTGCCATAAGCTCCAAATTCCTCTTGCCAGTGGTAGAGTAAGAATCCAGCTGGGGCTCTGTACAGTACATTCAAGGGTGTGTTTTTTCTTTGAATTTGTGGATAAGGAAAAAATGAACTGAGATGTAGTGGAGGTGATTTAATCAGCCTAGTGAACAATGTTCTGAGGGTAGAAATTTTATCTCAGAAGGGGATAGCCTGATGTTCAGCTGTGAATCTTTAGGACTTCCATGAAAACATCATCCCAACTGCATCATCTTGTTGCACGTAGGCTTGGTGCCTACTCTGGAAAACACTGTCATTATAGGCATGGTTCTCAACTTTAGGTGATCTTCCTGAAGTCATGCTCTAGTTATAGAGAAATTCCTCATATACAGTCATCTAGCTCACACTATGCAGGTGGCTGTAACAAGCCCTGCTAACTGATCTCACTGACCACCAGTTTCCACCTTTACATACTAGTTTCCTGGCAGCTTGCCTTTCAGAGGTTTTATCTAACATTTGGATAAAACTGTGATAAACCCCAAATCCTCATTTTGGCATCTTTTGCTTGCTCCTGTGCATCACGTAAGGTTGGGGACAGCTGCCAGAAGAGTGCTCAGTCCCAGAGGAGCTAATCTTTCTTACACACATTTTGAAACCACCTAGCTCTGAACAGTAAGCCAGTGGTGGAACTAATCCTTCCAAAGACTTTCTTCTTGGAAAAGGGGAAAGCTTCAGGGAAGCAGAGTAATTGAAAAAAGTGTCTTGAAGAGATTCCACCTCATTAAGCTTTTGTCGTGGACCTTGACGAAAAATGGAGGCAAAAGATAATTCTTTGCTAATAGAAGGAGAAATACTTCAGGTGAAAATTAAATCTCTCCCACCCCTCCCAAAATGCCACCTTGAGGAGACTGGTGGTGGGCCCAAACCAGCATACACAGCCCCAGCTCTGCTCTTGGTGTTGGGAAACCACTCAGTTAGTTGGGAGTATTTCCATTTCCTTCTGCTTTGCACATGGATCACTTCTGCTTGCTTTTCTCATTTTACCTTGTGTTCTAGAGCCCGTACCATTCAGGGTCATATGAGGCATAGCCAGCAAGTTCTTTCCTTACACTACCTACTCTAATTACTCTGCTAATTATTAATTGCTCGTCATCAGTCTGTTGCTTCTGTCTTAAATTCTGTGAAGGCTTGTTTACATGTCCAAGGTGTATCACTTTGGTAGTAGCAGCAAAAGCACTGATGGTGGAATTTGACTTTGTAGGGCTGGGAATTCCTGGATTAGTTATCTAAGGTATTTTCCAGAGCTATTTTGTACATCTAGACACTGAGAACTGAGTTTATTTTTGATACCTCCTTTAGAATGAGATAAGTTGTGTCTAGGAATTACTGGACTCTGACATGGATGACTATATTATAGGCGTCTAACCTTAATGGAGAGAAATCCCAGCCTCAGCATGAAGGCAACTGTATTGGTACAAAAGCCTTTTAAATTTGTGGAGCTGCTGGGATGTAGGAATAAGATTTATTGGAAATATGCCCTTTCTATTGAAATAATTCTTGACAAACTAGGGAAGTGGCTCCTATGCCAAAGATGGTGATCCTAGGGAAATCATTGCTCTTCAGAGTGTAATTAGGGTACCAGAAGAAATTTATTTTCACTGGTCTGAAATAGGTGGTAGGCCTGGATTCTGCCTAAGTCAATTGCTTAGCTCAAAAGAGGTCTCTGGATGTTTATGCGATCTGTGAGTATTACTGTTGAAGCCATGAAGTCCTATTCTTGGTGACCAAGCCTGGAAGTTTAGCAACCTCCCTAAGCATCCCAGGCACCACAAGAGGAGGACAGAGACCCACTGATAGGAGGCAGATGATCACAACAGTTCCAGAGGAGTGGCAAACTCGAGCTGTCACCCCATTGTGTTCCTCTCCAAAGCCATCTGTGTTTGCAACCCTTTTAAGGACATGCACTGCAATGAAACCATATGTGTTTTCATTTGGTAAGACAGCTTGTGGTGAAAATAGACGGGTTGTTAACAAGACAGGCAGATGGCAAATTTGCTGCAATATCATGATTACTGTACTTCAAAGAGATTATCAATAATCAGGCAATTAGGGTCTTGTTAAATCAGAAGCAGACTCTGAGACATTTAGGAGGATGCATTTTCAAAGCACCCTTCTGAGATTCAGGGATGGAGCTTCTGTGCAGCAAAAGAAATTTCTGCACGAACTTCCCACAGATAATACACAGTTAATACATACTGCTTAATAAGAACTAATTGTTCACAGAGGCAGCTGATGGGCAATGTGAACTATAACTTTATTGCATTTCCAAGTGAATGTCTCAACTTCCTCTATGGTTTGTTTCTTTCTTGTTTTCTTCTATTTTTTTTTTGTTGAGGCTCCCTGTTTTCTGTTTTTAATTTCGAGAATTCTTGTGGAGAATTTTGACCAAGATCTAAAATAAATTAAAATTTCTGACTTTAAGATAAAATTTAAAAATAAGAGACAAAGCTTGACTGAAAAGAGATAATCCTGTTCTTGATCATAAAACATGCCTTTCAAGTAGATTTTATATGTGGATTTCAAAGAGTTTAGAAAAAGAGAACATTACTGGATGTGGCTGGTAATTCTTTGGTATGCCAACTTCTAATTTAATAAAGTGAATTAATTGAAACCAATATGGTTTCAGTCTAACCAAATAGTTAATTAGTCTAGTAGTCTAATTAACTTCCTTCTCAACACAGAAAAAAAGATGGCGAGGAGAGGGTGAAATTGGTAAAATGTGGATTTTTTTCTTTTACTGGCTAGGCCTGGTTTTTCCTTTTTGAAGCCGGTGTTTGAATTTAATTTTTTTGCTACACAAAAAATAGTTGACTACGAAGTGCAAATTTCTAAATCATCAAAATTAAATATTTAGACTAAACAAACTCAGTATTTTCTTGGCTTTTCAGCTGATGAAAATTATCAACATTTTAACTTCTCATCTGTGTTACATGAGCTGATAGGTAGCTGTACGGCTATCATGCTCTGGAGAGTCAGCTCTTCTTCCACTGGTAGCCAAGCTGGAAGAAATGAAGCTACCCGTATAGTGGTTAAAACATTAAATTACCAGTGCTGGAATACTTTCCAAGTGGCCCATCTGACTCTGATGGTAAGACACAAGGAAAAGTGCTGATATCCTTCCAGTCCATTTCTATATGGCCATGCTGCCTTTGGCCCTGGTCTCTGGTGAGAGTATAAATATATATATATACACATTATATATGTTTTTATATATATGTATACATATACACACGTACAATGCAGGTTTGCATTGGAGCAGCCTTTGAGAAAGTGCATGCAATCAAAGAGAAATGACCATGGGAAAGCTTGCGCTGGTAGTGTTTAGTTGTGCTCTAACTCAGACCTCTGGAGCAGAATTTGAGTCGTGAGCCTAAACTGTGCTTGGGTGTCTTATAAAGACCATTCAAATAATTTATATGAGCACAGATTATTTTATTATTTTTTATGCTAATGTAATACAGCTTGATTTTATTTTATTTTTTCCCAAAGTGATTGACTGGCTTATAATTACTTTGTGATGCAGAGCCAGTACAAATTGATTGAAGCCTCAAATGTTTTTGATGGCATTACTTAATACTGACTTCAGCTTTCTGAGATCAGATTAAGCTTTATGCAATCTAAGTAGGGTCGTTATTTTACTTTACTGGTGCCCTGTAATTAAGAAGAGAGATTGGTAACTACACTGTGGGAGTTTATATGATGGAGATAGTTTGGGTTTAGATCACTGTCTTTATTGCTCCTAGTGTAATTGCATATAGGGATTTATTTGCTGTACGTATTTATATTGTCTTTCCTGAGAAACAAAGATAGGGGATTGGGCTTTTACTCCCATTGCAGGAAGACTGAAGCACCTTGGTAACTTTAAGAACAAACCTATTTGCACTACCTTCCTTCCTAATTCCCACTTGTCCAAGAAAAGAATGATTTGTCTTTATTGATCTCTCTGGATAGCTGTAGTCCTTTCTAGTAAATTCTTTTAAAACTGCAGCTTAGTCAAAGTTCATTTATCTGGTGTTTGCAGCTTCTGTTGTTTGTATAGTCATTGTGGGATTCTTGTTTAATGCTAAAACCTTAGGTGGAATCAAAGAACTATGAAACTTCTTGCTTGATACAGCCAGATTGTCCTCACTGGGGTAAGGCTTAGCACTGGTCAGGCTGGTAAGGGTTATCACAAGCTAATTAAGCTGTTCCCTAAGAGCAGTTGCAGATGGACATAGTCCTACTGCTTTCCAAGTGGGTAAGGGGTGCAGGTACTCCTGAACAGCCTAGATGCAGAAGGAACAACTTTAGGACAAGAGAGCATCACAATGGTGGTAGGGAGCCTTAAAGCCAAAAGTGAAAAATGTCTTTAAGAGGTGTTAAGTCATGCAAGCACAAAGTGGACAGTATGCCTAGGCTGGATCTAGCCCTCTGCTCACAAGCTAGAGTAGGCCAGTTGTAGGGAATTAAACAAATGGGTTTGGGTATGGAAGACTCTGCTTTATAGAGCCCTGTGTTTTGCTTGCGTGTTTAGTAACTCAGGCACAGGGGACTGTGGTCATGCCTGGCTTAGCATCATGGAATGGGACTAGTTGATGTTAGCTAAGAGTCTGTCGCATTGTCACTTCCAAGAGAATTACTTGTAAGAATAGTTCATGTTCACCATTTCTTTGTCTCCTGGGAGCTTGTGAATGTTTGCAGTAGAGAAATGTGATGTTTGGTAAGGGAATGTCAATCACAAAAGGACTGTCTCCTAAACTTGGACTCTGAGTCTATTAAAGGGTGGGGGACACACCCTCACCCCCACCCCCAACAAAAAAAAAGAACCCAAATAAAACCCCCACAAACAAACCCCAAAGCAAACACCTCTTGCAAAATGAAATGTTAAAAGCCTTGAAAATTAGGTCTCATTCATGCAAACTAAGGAGAAAGAGGAGCCAGGTCTGTAAGACTCAGATACTTCAAATGTTTAAGTTTAACTTAAGTGCGTGGGACATAAAACTTTGATGGACGACTCAGCCTACCAGGCAAAGGAGAATAACATGGAAGTTAAACTAGGCAAATTTCAACTACAACTAAAACATAAATGTTTAACAGAAGTTAATCAAGCTTTGTAACAATTCACTAAGGGCAGTGTTAGCTTCTCAACCACTAGCAATTTTTATGTAAAAAAAACCCTCACCACTTTTTTTCCCAGAAAGATATTTTCCAGTTGAAATACAAAATAATTCAGGCAAAGCCAATGACTTGTATTATGCAGAAAATCAGATCTCATGTTCATTGTGATCTCTTTTTGCCCTGAAGTCTATGACTTGCTTTGACAGAACTTGAAATGTGTTTCCCTGCCAGCTGTTACCTATGAGATTTGTAGTTTGAATTGTTATTTCTCTCCTATTGAGATTGGCTGGCTACATAAGGAAAATGTGTTGTCTGTGAGCTTTCTTCTGAAAGCCCCTTTTGGAGTATATTGTGCAGTCTATGCATTTCGGGACTTTAGTCCAGCAAGAAGAAAATGTCCAATTTGTGAAAATTGGACCACGTTGCTTTTGAACAGCCTCCCATAAGCAATAATTCTTTCAGGAAGATAATACAAATCACTGCTGGCCTCATTCAGACCACAACACTTAAAGCAGATAAACTTGAAATGTGCCTTTCAGTCTATAGATATATGTATACACACAAAGCAGTGTTATACCCCAGTTTTGGGATTAAAACAAGTCTTCAGTGTCTGAGGTTTTGACTGAGTAGATACTTTTAATTTTATTTTTCTAACTCTAAATGAACTCTTCTCTCACCTATGGCAGCATTTTCAGCCATAAACTCTGCCCCTTTGCCTTTAGGGTGGTGTTTTGAATGATGTCAGTCTGTATATTGCTGAATTCAACCAAAGATATTCCCACAAACTCAACAGAGAGAATCCATGAGTCTTTGGCTTGTTAGGAGAGTCAGGCAGCAGCTCTTCTAACTAGATTACCTCATCATCGATGAGGGTTTCACTCTGTATCAACACATGTTCCACAATAAGCAGGTTTTTTGTTAAACACTCTGTGCTATCTTGAACTTGCCATTGTTAGAGTTCAGCTTGCACTTACTTTTATGAAACACCTACTACACCCGTCAGAAAATACATTAACCCTTTTACTCCAATTATATACACAGTAGGTGCATTATTGGCAAAGCAATGAATGGTGAACTTTGCATCCCCAAAGAAGCCTCTCTTCTAGTGAGTGCTCCTGACGATTCCATATTCATCATGGATAATGTGCTCTCTCACTGTGAGATACATTTAAACAGACTACTCGTAACTCCACAGACAGAGTATGTGTTGGGCTTCAGCCTTTAAAAAGCAATTCAGAGAGACTCACTGCATCACAGCCTTCCCAGGCTCTGCGTGCTCTGTCTCGACTGCAGCAAAGCTCTATGTTACAAACTGTGCATAAAGCGGATTGGAAACTTCAGCAGAAACTGCTAACTCATGAATGTGAATTACTTCAGGCAAAGACGCTGATTTTGCTAACAGTGATAAATGGCAATCTCTTTTCATTAATGTAAACTTACCCTTTTATGGGACAGCTTTTTGCTTTTCACTTCCAATAGGTTTGGAGGGGAGGAGTGCATGTGCACTTTTAAACCAAAATACTGAACAGTAAAATCTTTAATCCAAATGTTTTGATATTTTAACTTGCATTTTCATTCCAAAATTTGAGTTTAACCTTTCTAAATCCTTATTTAGAGAAATGCAAAAGTGGAGGAAAAAATTGCAAGTTTGTAAAAGAACAAATCATACAAAATTTAAACTTTTCATTTGGCCTATTTTTTAAATTTATTTCTGAGGTACTGGAAAGTTTTGCTTTTGTTTCATATGGCAACAGTGCTTTTCTGTTGTAAAAACTGCCAGTAATTTTTCTCTTCTTTATTTGCTGCATTAAGTTGGCATCCTCAGTTGAAGCATGCAAAGATGAGGATGTTTTTTCTTCCTCAGGATATATGAAAGGCTGTGTTTGCAGAAGACCTGTAGGGTCATGTCACGGAGAGAGAGGACCTGAGAGCAGCATGCTGATCGGTGGTCATGTCCAAATGAACAGCCCTGCAACGCTGGGTTTCCTTGCAAGAAGACCCAGGACAAGCTGCTCTTTGGCTACAGGAGGCAACATAAGTAATATCCATCTATACTCTGTGCCTATCTGAAAGAGCAGTCTGTAGAGCATTTGTAGGCACACTTCAGGTCTCATCCTTCACCTGTGTATCCCTGCTTCCAGGTGACGTGTGCTTGACAATGTGCAGATATGACTGGTGTGCTTAGACACACAGGGGAAGCCTCGGGGGATTTAGCTCCCTGAATATTCATCATCTCCTCAGCAGGCCTAGCCTGCTGGTTTCCATAGCGACTTTGCACAAAGGCAGGAGACCTGCAGGTTGCTGTGTTGGGTTCTTGTTAGGTTTGTCCAGTCACTCTGATTCTTCCCAGCCAGCTGTCATTTTCCCAACAAGCTGTTCCTTTCTCAACAAGCACCAGACCTGCACCTTGCTCTTCCCCAAATGTTTGACCCAGGAACTCCTCCATATGCACAGCTTCATCCTTCTGAGTGATGCAGGATGACTACCAACATGTTTCTCAACCCTGTAAGAAGGCTCCTTCTATGCATACCTGATTCTTACCCTTACATGTATGCCAAGATGCTCCTGCCCCTTTTGGATGACCAACAGTTCCCTTCCAACACTTCCTCTTGCCTTTGCAAGTAGCCTAGAGCTGCCGTTATATATTGACTGTTCTCCATGCTGCAAGTGATAAAGATGTCTTTGTAAATGCCTCTCTCTCCCTCCAAAAATCCCTCCCTCTCTGAACAAAATGCCCCTCTTGCTGTGACTCTAGGGATCTGGCTATTATGAGTTTCAGATACAGCATGTTGATAGAGATGTGGTTTTCAAGAAAGGATTTTCTTCAGTGGGGGGAAATAAATCAACAGGAGCTGATGATTTAAACTCTGGTAACAGTGCTTACTTCAAGATCCCTGAAATACAGAAGGTGATGGGTGTTTGAGGAAAGCGTTAAGAAGAGTTGCAAAGGGATAGAAGTCAAGATGTCTGCTGCCAGCAGAAGAGCTATTGCGTCAGTACTTGCTGTGACAGCTTCAGGAACTATAAGAATAGGCCTAGATGAACCTGTATTTATTTACACAGCTCATATTTCTCAGATTCTTTGCAGGTTTCCTTGTAAGACTCCTTACATTCAATGGGCACAAATGAACCTAACACATGGGTAGTTTCTTCAATTGCAAAACAAGTATTGACGAATGACCTAGCACTGGATTAGAGGTGTTATGCTGACAGTTGCTGTCTCTGGGGGACTTTCCTGTTTTAGATGTCTGCTTTAATTATCTCCTTGATCTTTTGTTTCTGTCAGCTTCCTCTGTAGTCAGTGGAGCCCAAGCTCTGGACGTATTTGGAGATTTCCCACAAGTGAGGAAGAAACGAGGTCAAGTAGCTGACCAGTTTCTCTGAAACAGTTGCCCAGTTCAAAGAACACTATCACGCTTCATGCAGCTGTAGCTAGCTGAATGCTTTTTCCCAATGTAAAAGCCTATTTTGATTTCAATGAAAAGTGCCTATAAGAAAATATTTAATATAAGAACATTCTTACACTGTTTCACTTTTCCAGCATTTATGTTGTGCGTTTTTCCTATTTGTATTGTTTCATATTTCATTGTTTGTCAATAGGAGACCTTAACAGGTACTACTATTAGGGAATATGCAATACAACTATTTAAAAAGTGTATAATCCTTCAGATAAGTGCAGCAGTTACTTAGCACTGATTGAAAATCTCATCTTTTCTACATCCAAATATCTCCTGTTTGTACTGTAAAGTGTCAAACTGTTTGATTACACCAAGCTGCAGACATTTTCATCTAGAAAGAGATGAGACATTTCAATCAGTGCTGAATAGCAGTAGCACTTAATGATGTGAAAAAACCTAAAAAACAGACTACATTAACTCTTATATGATGTCATATTATCTATGCCAGTGGGAGCAGTGTGTTTCATGAAATAATGGGGAAATAATAAAACTAATATAAACTGGAACATAATTCCTTTTCTGAAACTAGGGAATATTTTTAGAAAGCTGATTTCTTACAGAATTTCTGTTTAATGAAGTATTATATCTTGAAAATGAATTGTCAGATGTTAATTTTTAGTGAAATAGGAATTCTGAACTTTATAAGACTCTTTTCAGATTCTCTAGCTTAGTTTTCTAAGAAAATGAGGCTGATGTGTCTGGGTTGCCTGTGCACATGTCTGCTTCTTTCCATTACTGTTTTGAACCCATCAGTCAAGTTCGAGTGAATTTGGCAAATAATTGAGGGTCTCGAAGATAATAAAGGTCCTATGAATTTTGTGAAAATCAGAAGCTAGATAAAATTCACTTATTAGTCATAAGAGGATTCTTAAGGGGAAAAACCTTGCATGAAAGTATGATATGTGATTGCTAGAAGGTTGCACTGGTAGGATGTCCATCTATAGGGAATCAGACTTACATTGCTCCTTTGCTTCTGAAATAGTTTTATGCTGGAATTTAAATGTGGGGAAGGGATTCAGCTAATCTCACTTCAGATGCCAACAGCAAGGCATCTACCTCAGAACGATGCTGGTTTCAGAATTAGTGGAAATAAGCACTTCCAAATCCAGTAATTCTTCTAACCTTCTGTGGATGTACAATTAAGGTTAAGGTGATAAAATTAAAATATAAATTTGTAGGTCTTGGTACATTCTATGAAAGATTTTAGTTCTCTGAAGTAATAAATGTTCAGGTGCTTCTAAATTAAGACACCCTCTTTGCTTCCAGTTTAATAGATCATATTACGGTTTGGATTGGAAAGGACCTCACAAGATCATTTAGTTCCAACCTCTCATTCTGTGGGCAGGGATACCTGGTGCCATCTTCTAGCACATCTCAGCAACAGTCATCCATGGTTCCAAAGCACAGCTTTAGATCCGAAGCCCAGCATGTGATTTAGTTATTGGACTCCTACCAATGAGAAAAATCTTAATTCCATTTAGTTGTGTGAAAAACACAAAACCTAGTCCTGCCAGTCTCCAGCTCATTCAGAGGATTCTGCTTATAGGAGGAGCTCTCTTGGTTTCATAGAAGTACTTATTCAGGGGAGACATTGCAGACCCAGAGATGGCAAAGCTCACTTTTCTCAGGTTGCCTAGCAGAACCAGAGGTACTTAAAAAGGTGTGCCAAAAATATTCCATTGGAGCAATTATCTGCAAAAGAAACACCAGCTCTGCATTTCCTGGCATGATGTTGACATTCATCAACTTCTTTGGGAAATCATGAGAACATGTCTTGGCTTTATCATATAGTGTCTGCATTCTCTGTATAGGAGGAAGCAAGCCAGGCATAATTTAGAATATTTGCACAGAACCTCTCCTGCACTGGTATTAAAGTAAATGTGGAAAGCTTTACATTTCAGAATAAGAATCCCACCTTTTCAGGAGATTTACTTTCAAAACTCCAGTTCTGCCACTCTGGCTGTGGGGTCCCAGGAAATGGGACACTGGTTCTTATCCACCTATGGACAGAGACACTCAGGAATGGATTACACAACGAGATGCTACAGATCTCCATCCACCACAAGTGTGAATGTGAAGCCATATGTAAGTGCATTGGATCAACCTATAAACACAACAGCTACTCTTTAAATGATTGGTATAGCATGTATTCCTCATTTGCAGTCCCTCCAGGATGGAGACATTAATGTGAATTATAACTAACCTTCAGGGGAAGGATCTGCATTCCTAAAGTGGAAGCAGCAAGCAGCGAGGCGGGTGGCTGTTCAGACAGAGCATGAGTAGCTGCAATTCCTCTTCATGTCTGGGGACACAGGAAGGTGTGTATGGGGGACTGGGCATGCATGTGTGAAGCTATTTTGCACTTTGCCATGTCAGTTCTCAAAAGTGACTTCATGCATTCAACAACTGGCGAAGCGTCTCCTGCCACAGCAGGGCTTTAAGGGCCATCTCTTCTGAATACCTTCTGCATCTGTGGATCATGGGTGATGGTAATTCAAAGTGACAGGAGCGTCTTCTAGCCTATGGCATTGTCAGCAAGCCAAAATTCTCAGAGATGACAACCCCGCTTCCTCAACAGACTCAGAGCTGTCATTCCCCATTTGGCTTAAACCAGTGAGGGCTGTGATGAACTGATTTCAGTGAGAACACATAAACTGCAACCAGTGCAAAGGGCACAGTGGAAGTGAGGTTTGGTTCTGAAAAAACTCTAGAAGTGTGAAGGGGATGAGGGAAGCTTGTAAGCCAAAGCCAGAGTGGAATGCTGGGTCAAGACGTAGAGCTAACTCACTTGGAGCTGGGGATGATGGTAGTAGTATTGGGATGCTGACTGGAAGTCTTGCTGGTGAAAGAATCCCAAGAGATTGTTGTACTCTGCTTCATCTCTGACCAAAGGCTGTAGTACCCTTGGTAATGGGTATCAGCAGGTGTAAGCTGGAGCCTCCTGTTTTAGGGCAGTAATCATCCTAGAACATCTATCTACACTCAAATCGTTTGGGTTTCTGAGACCACTTGTCCAGATTCTTCGACTGTATTATGTGCAAGCATGTTTCCAGACGTGGACTTAACTAAACTGACTGGTTTGCCTTTTGGAGAAAAAGAAGATGGGCTAGGCACAGGGTCATGTAAAACGGAACCTCTGCCAAGTGTAGGGTTGTATAAATGGGGCCCATCTCATGTCTTTGGGTTGTGAAACAGGGAAGATACCTCCCTGCAATGAGAGGTTAACCTTTTTAGCTTGGTTGTAGAAAGGGCCATGTGCTTTGACCATTGGCAACGTTACTTCTGGGGAACACTTCCAACAAGAAAAAGGCTGGGTTTAAAAAAAACATTCTTCACATTTTTCAGATAGCTGGAAATTTTTGTTTGTCTTGAGAGAATCATCTATTTTGTGTGCTTGTTCAGTTCAAGTGTCTGGCTCCTTGGGAATCGCTCAATACATAGTTTAATGCAGACATTTCAAACAGAGACTAAAACAGCTGCAAAGACCTGTGTGTTGAGACAGGCTGCCCTCATGCTGCATTCCACAGAACAAGGTCAAACATACTACATTAAACCAAAGAGCATGAAAACTCTTGTGGGTCTACTGATTGCCAAAGATGTTTAGGGAATTTATTTGTGTTGATTCTTCCAAGAATGTTAGCACTTTCACTTGTCAAGTTTACCTGCCTCACTGAGAGCTATGCTGAAACTTATTAATTAGTCCTTTGCAAAGCACTTTGAGATTTTCAGATGAAAGTCAGTCTAGAAGTCCAAAGGATGTAGAACATACATTACTAGCTGAGAGCTACATGAAGAGTTGGAGAGTGTTGAAAGGAGTCCTGCCAATTAATTTACACTTAAACAGAAGGTTTTGTTTTTCCAAAAATCAAAAAGTAAACATGGAAAGGTTCAAGACCCCCTGGATAAAATGATGCCTATTTGGTATTTGTTCAGTTTTGCTAATCAAAGCATTAAGACTTGGAAATATGGATTATATGATTCTCAAGAAAAATGCACATGAAATATGTAAAGACTCCTTTGCCTCTGTGATAGCCAGGTAGAATAAAGCTGTTAAGAAACTGAGTATGCTATAGTGAAACAGACTGTATGTAGGGAATGAGAAATGGTTTGTCTGCTTTCTCATCTGAGTTGGCTAAAGTACAAGACGCAACCAGACAACTTAACCCAGAAAAATATCATTAGACTTTTGAACATGTGGTAGTGTGGTGCTACTTAAAGGTGAGGAATGGGAAAGGAGTGACAGAGGCAAGAGAAAGGATTTAAAGATTAACTTAAAATAAAACTAAACCAGTAAAACTCCTAAATGATAGGTGATTTTATGTGTGTCTTTTTAAAGCACAAAAACACCAAAAAAAGTTGACAATAAAGAAATCAACTATGAAGAGCTGCTGCTGGCAGGTCGGAGGGATTGGCATCTACTATAGAAGTTGCCCCATTGTTTCCCTTTTTTTTTTTTTTACAATCACGTTTGCAGTTTTCCTATAACATGACAACTTTGAGGTTATTGACGAGACTGTGTGAAGTGCCAGTCTGATGCAGAGATGGAGCCTGTGGTACCCCAGCACCCAGGTGCTGAAGGGGACTTTTCCTGCCAATATGTGTTTCAGCAGCTGCTGGGCACCAGTTCTGAGAGCAGCAAAACTGCTCTGTCCAGTCAAGAGCCTCTGGAGAAATAATTGCTGGTTGCCCCAAGTGTAGAGAAGTGAGGAGCAGAGTGCTGGGTGTGTACATTGGCAAGAACGAAGAGATGAGAGATACCTTGATCAGTCCAGGTGGAGAAAGAGCAAAGGCTCCATAAGCACTTGAACATGTCAATTTGGACTGTGCAATTAAACATATGGACCAAGCTTGGTGAAATTACCTAGAGAAGTGCTATCAGTCTTTACCAAATAGCAGAGGGACAGGCAACCTATTTGTGCTCAGATCAAAGCATGTCTTTCTGAAGTACATGAACATTGCCGTCCTTCACTATCCACAGAGATCTGTTTTCCATTCTTGCAGAGCAAAATGCACAAAGTCTACAAATATAATACCATGATGTATATGGGGAAAGGAGGGATGGATATGTTACTTTATTCTTTGACTATTTCTCTTTGAAAACAAAAAATCTCATCTGAAGGATCTGAAGCCTCTAGCTAATGAGACCTCTTGGTTCCATGTCGATTGTCCCTTTGTTTGGATGCTGACAGGCTTAAGAAAATTAATTCTATTTGTCAGTAAATATTCACCCCGGGAATAAGGATGTGGCTCTTTCCAAAGTTTTTGTACCCACTGGTTCTGCCCACCTCCTGATAATGAATGATTTGTAGATGTTCTCAAATATTCTTTGATGTTTTTCATGACAGAAAAAGTAGATGGTCCCAAGGCAGTGATTTCTCATGGAATTTTTTTTGCTGAATGACTCTCTTGAAGCCCCTCTGGCTTCAATAAGTCTCTTATTTCTAAGAAAACCACAGGATAGACAAGAAGGGTTTTATTGTTTCTTTATGCATTAACTTGTCCGTGGTAGATTTTTCAGGACAGGCTTGACCTTTGCCCACTGCTGTCTTCAGGGCTGTTGTTATCAGCTGGAAACCATGAGGAGCTGTATACTCAAAGCAAGGGCTGAGAGAATGGGAAAGGCTGGAAACTAGGCAAAAATACTTTACAGATAAAGCAGCAAACAGATGGGGTGAGCAATTTCAAAGAGCAATGCGCAGCCCATCTCATTGCCCAGAATTAAACAAGGGAAGTGTCCTGTTTTCTCTGTGTCTCAGCGTGGCAGAAAGTCTTGTATGGAAACTCTTTAAGTCCTTTTATCCTGAATTCAGATATTCAGACTTTCACATCAGTTTATAATCATAGAAGAGGGCTTTAGTCTGATAATGAAATTCTGATCTGAGGAATTACTGACCTTGGCTCCCCTTTGCCCAGTGGTGAAATGAAAAATCTGAGTTACATTCTGCTTCCAGATATGTCTCATTGAACTACCTTTCTCCTCTGCTAGGTCAGCTCCTGCATCTGTAGTACACATGATGTTATGCTCAGTGACATTTTCCACCTGGTTTCCCAAGAAAGTCTTGAAAGTATCTATCCATCAGCTCTGACCTGAAGTCTGATAGTGATCATTTTTTTGAAAAACAAACAAACCTGATATACTTGCTCTGAGGCTTTCTTAAAGTCTAGGAAGAGAGGAAAGGAAAGAACAAACATCTGTGCCTCTACAGGAGCAGAGGAGGGTTGCTCCCAAAAGAGGTTTTAATAACCAGACAATATGTACCCAGAGAATGGTTGCTTTTATTGCACGGTATGATGGGAGAAATAATTCCCCAAATTAGGCCCTAATTCCGATCTGTATTTTAGACAGCCTCTGATCTTACAGGTTGCAAGTATTGTGTTCAGGTGTAGTTTTCAAAGCAGCGTGGCCTGGCCAGTTGGAGCAGTACATTTGGATTTAGACAGCAATCACCAGAGCTTCTCTGGGCTGTTTTTAATCAGGTACAAATTAAAAAAAAAAATTCTGACAAGTGTCTGCACTCATTTCCCACGTGCTACCTGGTAGAAGGGGGCTTAGCTGCAGTTATAGCTCTTGTTCTGGTGTGACAGGAATGCCAACAGCCCCTGTGACCCCTGCGCTATACTTCAATGTATGAACTAGTTTTACACTGTATCACCATCATCATTTCAACAAACGCTTGTGGCTTACACTGAGGAAAATGAAGACAGAACTAGGACTTGCTACATATGGCAGGAATTATGATGTCCTTCTAACTGAATGAGAAGCATTTAATTTCAAATGACTCTGTTACCTACTGCTGCATTCTTACTTTTTTCGAGTAGTGCAGTCGTGCACATAAAGTATGCAAGACTGTTGCACCTTACTCCTTCCCTGCACCCTGCTAGTCTTTTCTCCCCCAAAATTAAGTTGTGGGCCCTCTGAGGCAGGAATAAAACACCTGCCATGGTTGTAGAGTTCCCATAGGCTCTAGTAATAATCATTAATCATAAGTAGCTTTGTGATTTGCTAACCCTTCTGTAGAAATACAATATACAACTGGTGTAAGAAGTACATACACAAAAGTCCCAGAAACCATCTAAGGTCCTCAGTCATTTTTATATACTCCAGTGCTGGGGAAAAAACAACTCAAGCATGTAATGCCTTTCCCTCTCCCATATGCAAGGTTTGATTCTTTAAGGATTTTCTCCATCACAACACCCTTTCTTAAGGGAATTCTTCTCTTGACTGGCTCTCCCCTTTGCCTTTTACCTCGGAGGTAAGGACAGTCCTGGTGTAGAGTTCCTTTAAGCTTTTTCTTTTGACATTATGAGTGGTTTCATCCTCCTCAGCCCCCTGAAAATAGCCAGCCCTGGAGGGCCAGCTCCTGCCCTTTGTACGCAACCTTCAGCTACTCATGAAGTCTCTTCCTTTGCTGTTAGATTGTCTTCATATAGCTCTACACTAACCTTTCTGTAGATTCCTAGACAGCTAGACAGTGAGGCTGACTTAAGCAGTCTTGTGGTGTAATGAACTCTTAAAGGTTATGAAACAGCTGTTCAGCAGAAGGGACAGCGAGTGTCTCATATGGGAGGCACAGTGAAAAATGAAGTGGCCTCTTAACCCATTTAGCAAACTCCTCACAAACTCCATTTGTAGGTGAAGCAATCATGGATACAGAGCAAGTGAAGTAGATCTCTGGAGCAGGTTAATATTTTAAAGGTTGTGCAAAGTTATATAGACGCTGTGCTTTGGCCAACTGCAGCTCACCCACCATGAACTCTGGGCAGTCTCAGGTTATTTTCTCTGTGTGACCAGCACTGTTGCATCAGAGAGAGAATGTCACAGAAGGGCCATGGGAGTAAATGGGTTGAAACAGGATTTGCCAACACAATTTTGATTGACTTTGTGGCCTGGATAAGTGCTTTATAAAATATTAATAATTAGTTTTCTCATTTTTGGTTGACTTAGTTTTCTTCTCTCCAACGTCACTAAAGCAGATTTTTCCCCCACAGGCTTTATTTAAGATATTTTTGATCCAAAAGCAGAAGTCAAAAACTTTTTTGTGTAAATATTTTTATAATTTGGCTTTTTTAATGAAACAGTTTTTCTGATTTACTCTTTTCAGTTGCTGCTCTGAACTCTTTGCCTGGGATTATGTTAAAGAGGTGATTTGATTATGGTGTGTAAGTACCTTCTCAAGTACTTCCACTTAATCATCAATATTTTCAATTAAAATGATGTCTGTCTTATGCAGTATCTTCTTCCCCATCTAATATGGCTGAGGATTCGAGGAAACAGTGCTTTATGGCATTGATACTCAGACAGCTAGAGAACCTGGCAGAACCATAGGATGAGTCTTAGTCCAGCAGCCTCTGTAACCTCCTACCTTTGCATGTATTGTTGTTACATCCTGTCTTTCCTCTGTTGTTACAGACAGATTAATAAACATAATCTGATTAGCTGTGACAGAGTTTGGGCAGGTTTAATACCAGAGTACATACAGGTGCTGCCACAGGCCATAACAGAAGAAAGCAGAGCTGGCCTTGCTCAGACATCTTGTATGAGCTACAGCATCTGTAATAGCACAGTACCTTCTAGCTCCATGTCATAGCATTGATCAAGCTTTGATTCAGATAAAAGAATATCTATTTGCACTCTCTTGTAAGCATATTCTATGGCAGCTAGAATGGTCTTCCCAATCACAGCCACATCTGACTTGGTTCTACTTAATATACTTCCAAAGAGTTGAAAACGCTTTGAGTAAAGGTAGAAAATGTGCTGGAAAACAAATCCCGCAGAGGCAGAGGTTTAATGCATCTAAACCCCATTCCAAGTATTGCCTGACCTGACTTCGTTGGACTTGTGATACAATTAGGTGTAGCACACTAATACAGTCAAAGCAGTTTCCTATAGACAAGGAAGGGACTGGCTCAGTGAGCCCTAAGCATCGTTGTGCACATCTCTGCAAAACCAAACTCTTTGTCTTTCAAAGCGAAGCTCTCACTTCAGTGTGTAGTCCATGGTCCTCCTATGGATGCCTGTTAAAAACCCTGTGCAGAGTTGAACAGTACCTGAATTTTCAGCATCAAACCTCCTTCTGTCTAGTTAGAAATCTCCCGAAGTTGTGACGTTGCAAAAGAAAAATGATGATACCAGATTGTTTTGCTTCTGTTTTCTGTGGATACTGGGTCTGTTGTCCAGATGGGGGATCCACCCTCCATGTTCAGTAGTGAGAGCCTGTTTATCTTACAGTGAATTTGTGCTAATTAAAAATAGTTTTACTGAAAATAGAATAAAAATATTTGGAATTTTTACCAAATTTTGGAATCAAATAAAAATACTGAGAAGGACAGAAATTTTATCTTCCAAAGAAAGAAAACATTTTTCATCTTAATTTCTTAGGAAAATTGGGGTAAGCTTATTTTTGAAGGAAATGTAGGATGTTGCTTTCCTTTTTAGGAACAATACTTTCACTTCCTAAACTGCCAAATCTGACTGGTATTGAGTGGTGAAAGTGTGAGAAATAACACTTGCAGTGACTGTAGAGTGTTTTCCAGCTCAGGGCAGATGCAAATTCAATGTGACTAATGAAGGGAGGGAGAAACAAATCCTTCTCCCTTGCTGCAGAGAAAGGGAAGGTTTCTACCCTTACCACTTAGCCCGTTGCTTGTCGTTGTGCCATGCGACTGATATGGTTCATGGTCCTGGGAATGGTGCCCGTTGTGTGGCAAGAGTGGGAGACAGGAAAAAGAGGGAGCGGGGAGACAAGGGGCCCCAAGCATTACTGGCAAGTCCACATCTGTCTGAAGAACTGAAAAGCATCCAAGTCTGTCAAATGTACAGTCCTCTGTCTTCCTGATGTATTTCCAGGTTTTGCTCAGTGGAAACCCAGCCAAAAGTGTTGGTCTGAAAGCAAGTTAAGGAACCACTTGTTACCATTCAGTGCTGTGTTCCAGACAACCAACAAACTGTAAAGAAGGTCAGAAAAATATGGGGGAAAGGTGTATTCTTTCTCTGTGCTTTCGTAGTTTGACATTTCAAACAGGGTATTATTTCTCAGTGGGAAAATTCAAATGATAATTTCCTTGCAAGAACTCCAGAGGGAAAAAAAATAACACCCTCGATCTTCAGCCCAGCAGTAAGTCTTACTACCGATGTTCCAGGCACAATGTTCTACTGCTTCCTCAGGGAACTGAATTAATTCTGATAAGCAGTATTTCAAGTTTTAAGAGAGGTTTCATTTTTTTAGCATCTGATTGATATCTTTTATTTTCTAAATTTTTTTTGTTCACTGAATTACTTCAAAGGCTTCCTTGATTTTCACCAGAGCTTGTCATATGGAGCACATCCCCTTGATCAGATTAAACTTTAAATTGTGATTTGCAGATATAATCAGCAAATTGCACAAGTCACCAACAAAAGCCCATGACAAATTGCAGGTCCCCTTAATAATGAATCATTGCCAAGCACCCAGATGTTGAAGCACACGAGCTCTTGAATGAACCAGCTCATAAATCTTTGCATTCAGACTGAAGTAAGAGGCCAATGCCATTTTCTAATGAATATTCATGGTCAGAGGAAAACATGCTGTTAACAGGCAACATCAAAAGTGTATGAATAAAAGTAGGTAAATAAAAGTATTTAATCATCAAGGCTAACTCTGCATTGCAAGGAAGAGCTAAAGTTCACATATATAAATATATTCAAAATGGTTTGAGTGCTGAGAAAGGCAATAGTATGCTGGAACACTGGTTAAGTGAGTTTACTGGGAAGGCTTCTCAGGATGCTACTCCTCTGAAAAATGACCTTTGTCATTGTCAAATGTAGGGAAACATGGATCTGTTTCCTTATAAAAATTGGATCTTATGCATACACAAAAATTTGCTTGGAATGTTCAAGCCTGGATCTAGTCCTTGAATAGCTTCTTGGTGAGTTCAGGCAAAGGTGTGGCTCAGTGCTCTCTATGCTGCGGGCCTCTCCTGTTTTGAGGTACTGACATCAAGCACATAGAGCCATCACAAATCCTTCCTCCTAAGCTGGCAGAATGGCAGCATGTAGGATTGAGCCTGAGGAGAAGTTCAGAGACTTTGGGAGATAGGATGCTATGGTAGAAGAGATGGTGTGGGCCAGGTAAAATGTTGTCCTCTGGACTGCACACCCTGCTCAACTTACTAGCCAGAACATTATGGTCTGGTATCTCAAGCTCTGTAAAATCCCAGAGGATCCTGATTTTAGCCTGATTCAACTTGTTTGTGTCTCTGTCTGTACAAAGGAGAGAACAATAGCTGCCTCCATTGTGTGGTGCTTCAAGATGAAAGTGCTATCTAGGAATTAGGTATATCTTTCACTCAAAGGAAGAACCTCTTTTCATGTGTGGTTTGTTTGTATCGAAAGACAATTTACTGGCAGAGAGACAGTAGTGTTTTTGTTCTCAGTTCTTGGCATCTCTCTGGTTAACTTCTGCCCTGCAAATGAATGAAACTAGTATTTTATCCAGTGTACAATATGCTATTTCTTTGGAAGCTGGAGTGTAATGAACTTGCTGTTTATTACAATTAACAAATAAATCCCTACACCTTTAAATTAGATCATAAATCTTTCAGTGAAATTCAATACTGCTGTGATTATGTTTTCTTTCCCATAAGAGATTCTTCAGTGATAGGAGCCAGGCAGCTCCTGTTCCAAATAATACGACCCTGAGGACATTCCCTGTGACACATTTGGCCTTTTTCTCTGTGGCTTCCTTCTATTATAATCATCTGAGATGCAGCTTAAACACAGCAGTGCTAGCTACTGAATTATAAAACAACTTATATGGCAGAGAAAATTACTTTCTGGTGTTTTAAAATCAGTGTGATGTAGGCTGCTTGTCTTCTGGGGGACACTGAACTGGGAGCTGTATGTGCAGTGCCTAGCACAGTGCTGTTCTGAGGAGTGCTAGGGAAGTGATCACATTCCTGCAATACAAAGAGATTTGTCAAGTCTCACTCCACTGAGGTCTCTGCGTAGCTGTAGTTACAGCTCACGCACTGAAGACAGTTCTCTTACTCTCTCTGAGCATGGTATCGGATAGAGTTGTGGTTCTCTGACTGTTGAGTGCAGCCTACAGAGAAGGCTGCAGAGCTGCAGTGTGGCATCCCATAAAGAAATCCTGAGTCCCACACCTACAGCACACTCCCAGTTACAGCTGTGTATTGTACGTCTGTGCGTCATGTAAAACCCAGTGCTTTGCCTGTTTATTCCTTCTATGCCGGCACCAACTGACTGGACTCTAGGAATCACAGGAAATAAGAACCTTGTGAAGAGCTGTCAGATTGGAATGAAAATGGGTAGGGGCTGATTAGTGCAGCTTGCCTTTGCTTCAGAGCAGCTTGTTGTCTTTCCAAGTGAATCATGTTCACATTGTCACAGTCCCAATTTTGATTAAGCATAAGTTACAAGGCCAAATCACTATCTTTTCTCACTAGATTTAAGAAAACAACTTAACAAAGCCTGTCTGGCTCTTCACCCTTCTGGTATCCTGAACCTACTTAACCTGGCAAAAGAAGAGGATGGAGAAATGTTAGAGGTCTTATCTTGGGGACAAACTATTTCTCAGACTTACCTTTTTAACCTCTAAAGTAACTATTTTATATGTGTAATGTCCATTTGGACTACCTTATCCCTGCTTCTTGTAGATCTTTGGGCTTCTTGTAGATCTTTGGGATTTACTGAAGAAATGGTCAAGCATCATGGCAGGATGATGTTTTTAACCTGGCAACAGCTTTCAGTATCTTTTTTTGTTGTTGTTTTAGCTTTCCAATACTCCCTCAGTCTCCTTTCCTCACTCCTACCCACCAAAAATTGCTTCCTCTATCTAACTGGCAAACAAGGCCAACAACTTCAGCATAGAATGAAGCTGAGATATTGCCAGCTCATCTGGAAAAAACCAGTATCCTCATGACAGATGAAAAATCAGGCTCCAAAGGTAGCTTGTCTTCCCTGAACAAGAGTTTCCACTGAAACATCAATGAAGGACTGAACACAGTGGCTCTGCTTTGTACTCCCCATCCTGCCTGGTAATAATTTAGGAGTTAGTATCTGTCATGCTTCTTTTTCTTTGCCTCTTGTTTTAGTACTTTAAAGGATGTTGAATCCCGGTTGTGGTAAAAGCTGGTCTTTAGGATTGCTGTATTGGAGGCAAAAGCAAGAGTGTGAAAAAAATTACAGCGCTAATCCATCCAGAGCTCCTTCTGGTTTGCCACCCTTTGTGAACTGGGTGGAAGCTGCCCCTTCCCATGGGCCTGGTGCAGCACTTGCGAAGCGCAGAGCTCCTCTGCCACCAGAGGGGTTGGCTGTGGAAAGTTCAGCACCTGGAGAACTCTCAGCAGTGACTTTGCTCCCCAGTCTTGGCTAAACTGGAGCACATAGGGATGAAATTCAGACACCCTCAGTGCAAAAGAAGAAAAGATGTCCCCCCCCCTTCTCAGTTATCTCATTGGAATGGGGATTTGTTGTCTTCTCTCTCAATTCCAAAAACTTAACATTTGTAAAAGATAGTAAACCTTCAGTTCAAATGTTTGCTTTCGTCTGCCACCCCAGTTTGTGGCCTGACTGGAAGCAATGCAGAGCTCTCTTCCTGAATCTACAGAGAGCCTGAAACAATATCTCTGAGACATCTGAAACGCATTCGTCAAGTCAGTGACGAGGAACTGAGACACCTACTTCCAGTCATTTTTACATCTATTTTTCAAAGCTCAGTTCTCATTTGCTTTGTGTGACCCCAGGAGCTGGAGCATTAATAGAAGCACCCTGGAACCACTCATGAACTGTAAAAGTTTTCCAGTGCTGAGCGCAACCCCTGGGCCCTGCTGTGGCTCTGGATGCACAGCTGACTCATGCTGTATATGACAGGAGCAAGCATTGAGAATTCTTGATCAGGTGTTTTAAAAGCACACATGAAGGCAGCAGCTGCTGTTAGTGGAGAGGAAATACATGATCTTAAGAAAAGAATATATGTCTTTTTTTTCTTCCTACTGAATCTTGTGCTGATTTCTTTGCAGGGTAGAGCTGTCCTTGTTCCATCCTGTTTCTGTCTGGATTTCAAACCTCCTACACACCACATCTCCACTTCCAGCAATGCCAGATCTCCTCAAAACGGAGCCAAACCCTTTCACTCAAATTATGGGAATGTTCCCATTCAAATGCACAGAAATTTCAACGTGACTGTTGCGACGAGGAAAAATATCTCCACTCCCAAACATAATGGCATGGTGCATATAAAGGGCTAAACCTTACTTCCATACCTGTGCTACAGCTCACAGTTATTCCTCCATTCCTATGCAATCAGCAGCTCACATACTCCTGGTTGTGATGATTTTTCTGTCTGTAGAGCTCAACTACTCTCTGACTATCATTCTCCATCGACTGGATGTCCTTCTGCTTTCCCCTGATGGCAGCTTTGCCATTGTCTCCTCCCGTGATTCTTGGCAAAATAATCACTCG
Source organism: Aramus guarauna (assembly GCA_013400195.1). Lineage (NCBI taxonomy): Eukaryota > Metazoa > Chordata > Aves > Gruiformes > Aramidae > Aramus > Aramus guarauna. The sequence goes on along the minus strand of VXBL01003988.1, from coordinate 636,378 downwards.
AGAATCTGTTTGCAAATGGTTAGTGCCACTTGAAGCTCACAGTAATCATAAATGCTACTAATTAGCTGCAGTGCAAGTTAAATTGTTGATCGTTGCCTTTCAGCAAATCAAAGACACAATTCCAATTAACAATAATAATTCAAAACAATTAAGCAGTTACTGCTTGTGTTATTTTCATCCAAATTGCAGTGAAATGAACCTTCTCTCCAGCAGGGCTTTAGCTCCTGGGTAAAGGCTTTCCTGAAAAAAAAAAAAGTAAATAATAACAACTATATAAAGAGAAAAATCAATAAAAGATCATTTGCAACTTGTAAAAGGTTTGCAGATCTGAGCAGGAATACTAGATTGTATTTAATAAAGCTTCAATAAATTGTGTGTTTACAAGGTGGAATTTGAAACAACCTGGATCGAGGTTTTCAGAACAGTCTAAGGGGACTTAGATTAGAACAAGCTGAATGTTTAAAAACACAGTGCCTTCTCTTTCTCTTGCCTTCTATTGTATTATTTTTTGGCAGAAATTCCCAACTGAATCATTTTAGCAGAAAAGTTAGAGTTTTGCTTTTTAATGTATAGAAGCTTTCAAGTTTACAAGTTTTCTTAATTTCATTGTAAGATCATTTCTAGTGACAGAATGGAGACAGAAAGGGGCCAGGAGGGGTGTAGGCACTATATTCCAACTGGCTGCCATTCTATTTCACCTCTACCGCTCCCATCTAAAGAAGATCCCTTTTGTATGTGCTAGATTGCTTTGAAACCTTACGCAATTTTTCCTTTGTACTTGCCTTAGAAGCAGCTGAGCAAGGCTTAGCAGGAGGGATAAGACCAATTTGCACTTTCCTTAGTTTCTGATTTTCCTTGATTTAGATTTGTGATCTGAATGTTGTAGCAGCTGGAGGCACCAGCCTTTGTCACTGTAGCTTTGGTCATTCTGTCTGAGCACTGCCTACTAAACCGTCTTTTCTGGAAATTGCTTAAAGACGGAGGATTTTTGTCATATTGCAAACAACTGTCTTTGCTATTTGCAAGAATACATATGCAGAAAAAAATTGCACTATGACTTATTCCTAGGGATAAAGCTGTAAACCTAGAAAGCTTCTAGGGTCCAGGAGGTGCTGGAAGTTTTCCTTTTCATTTGGCTGGGGAATTTCTTTGGCTGTGAAAGGTCACAGTTGTTATACTTTAAGTCCTTGACCTTCTGTTTTATGAAGAAGCCATTTAAGATTTTATTGAGAAGTCACTGAAGCGTGGTAGTTAGAAGAGGCTTGAAGGCTATGACAGAGCACGCCATCCTCCATCATCCCTCCCACCCTGACTCCTACAAAATAGAAACTGTAGAAATCCATCTGGCCCCTCAGGAAATGGGTATTGGGCTAACAGGCCTCAACTGGGAAGCCTGCTCCTCCTTTAGCTGGAGGCATCACAACAACTGGAATGCACCAATTCCCTTCATCACTTCTTTCCAATTTGTCATCAATATATGGGCCATCTTTCACCTTACAATTTTTCTGTCTTTCATCTTGATTCAGTGAGACTTTCATTTCCAGACCAAACTTCTTATGGACCCAGAACTGTATCTTTGCACAAGTGGTCTCACATGACCACTGTTTGATCTCTTTTGGAGATGTCACAGCCTTGACAGACACAGCGCCTCGCTTAAGGAATCTGCTTTCCAGCTCTCTGACTGCTTTTATTGTTTTTCTTGCACCTGGCCTGCCACTTTCTTACTGCAAGTCGTGGAGCGCTGTTCCATGGCTGTTCACTGCTCAGGGACTTTGCAGGCTTTGACCTAGCAGCTTAGTGAATCATATCTCAGCTCTATGAGTTGTGTCTGGCACGTGTACTCCTTGAACAAAAGAGAGAAGTCTTGATACTGGAGTGACTGCGCGATATGGACCAAAATGCAGAGGGGAGAGCGGTGATAAATTGTAAAAGTCTGGTCATAGAAGTAGTCCGTGTGAGACTCATGCTCGTTCACCACAAACCTGTCCCCTTCTCACTAGCATTTTTGCTTAGGGCTGTTTCTTGGAAGTTGAAAGAGATGAAGACCTTGTCATATTGTTAGAGACATTGTTACCCAAACCAATTTTAAAATGGCTTCTCTATAAAAATGCATGGTCCCAGAGGAACTGAAAGGAGAAGGGATGAAATAAAGGAGAACTTCATGCTTCCTGGAGGTGATTGCATTTTTTAGAGTGGATTAGCTGATACAAAATCCTTTGTACATAGCTCAATATTGCCTGTGCATGTACTACATTGTCTCTCTGCACATGTGAAGAGGACGAAGGCATGAAATGGCAAGAATTCACATTGAATCATTCAGGAGCTGCTTGGGCAATAAGAGAAAAAGACATGGAACAAAGCTTTTCCATCACTTTTTAAATAGATTATTCACAAATAAATGTTTTCTACTATTTGGCTGCTCCTGTGGGGCTGGTAAATACTGTCTGTTGAGAGACATTTGCTGTTTCCTATCCGAGCTAACATGTTTGCTGTGAACTGTGCTCTAGATAGTGAGCTTTGAGAGAAGACTCACACATTTTCATGCACTGGTACTCAAAATCCACTTTAGGATCTTAAATTCAAACATTATAGCAATGCACATTTAGGGGTTGAGTCAAAAACATGGAAAGCACTAAGATCACTGGAAACTATCTCACAAAACTGCAATGGTATAAAGTGGAGAGACAAGGCTGGAAGTTACTGGAGTGTTATGCATGTCAGCAGTTACAAAATGAGGGCGTATTTGTAGTGTTATGTGTGAGAAAGGGAAACTGTGTACAGTACTGCAGCCCTCTTTCAGCCTGCAATGGACTGCAGCAGTGCCCAGGGATGGTCAGAACACACATGCTGGTGGGCCAGCCCTGCAGCCATGACATGGAGCAGAGAAGCAATTTCAGTCCCCAAGTCCAGGCTGCAACAGCCTGTTGCAACAGATAGGGCATGCCTTGGGATCCACAGCATATTCTTGCCCTTGCTGCAAGTCGCATCACTGCTCTAGGCATATGTTTCCCTGCCTGCTAAATGAAAATAATGATGTTTCACCACGGTCTTTGAGATGTCTGGAGGGAAAGTGCAAATCAAAGCTGTTAAGAGCTGAGGTTTGCAGTGACAGTAACTGATAGATACAGAAAAAAGACTGACAGGCTTTCAGGCATGCAGCCCTTGAAGTTTGTCAGAGAGGTAATATCTTTTATTAGTTCTACTGATACAGCTGGAAGAAAACAAACAAATCCTTCAAGGTTTGTGTACCTGAAAGTTTGCCTTATTCTCCGCTCCCCCCCCACCAGTTGTTCAAATAAAAAGTATTAGCTCTCCCTGAAAACCTTGTCTTTCTAGTATCCCATGATCATCACAGCTGCAGTGCTGCTGTGAGAGCTCATAATTACAATGCTAACAAAAGACATCTTTGTCACCTAATGTCTGTGGATGAAAGGCCAAAATGAAGGCACCAGGCAGCACCTCTTGAGCCTGCTACGGTTGCCGCATTTCTGCTCAGTGATGGCTTTGGATGCAGCTGGAAGTATTTTGTGTATTGATGTTTGAGCTGGGTGGGACAAAATTGCCAGTGCAGTGCTGGTCTTTCAAGATCAGGAGGAAGACAGCCTGGGCAGCCCAAAGTTATGCTTGGGTAATTGCACAGGCAGGGATCACTGCTTGAGAGTCAACAGTATGGATTGGAGCCAGAGTCCAAATTGCCTGGCAGCCATTGGGGTTGTAGCCGTCAGTGAGTGGTGCTGTGTTGGTTGCGGTGAGCAGTCACCCGTAGATGAGACATCCATGAGGTGCCAACATGAAGACTCTTACTTAACTCCACTGCACCAAGTCCCTCTCCATGGCCACCAGTGAACATCCCTGAAATGTCTCTGCAACATACACCTCAATTTCTGCTGCACGAGCAAGTAAAATAACAATGTATTATTTTATCAGTGTTAGTAGCAATGTGTTTGGGCAAAGCCACAGTTGGCTATTTCTGTTCACTCAGATAATGCTGCGGTGGCTTTATGGTATACAGAGCAGTCTCACTGGTTCATGCGCTGAGGACTGCTGCCCTCGGAGCTTTGCTCTGGATAAGTCATTTCGGCCTCTCACCACCATGTGTATCAGGAATGTTTCCAAGTTAAATGCAAGATCAGAATCAGAGGTCAGGTTTGCCAGTGGGAGCAACTCCTGAAACCCTGTTGTGAGCCAGCCACCCCACGGCCACACCTGCCATCCTGCAGCCTATAGCTGGTGCTGTTCAGATCCAACCTGGGTTAATTTTAGATGAATTTGGTTTCTGGCATACCTGACTCACAGCTTGGTTCACAGGCTATATGTGTTTCCAGAGACTTTGCAGCATGCCTGAGGGGTTATGCTTTTCTTTTTTCTCAAAACTGCAACCTGGGCAGGAGGCCGTATAATCATATGGCCCCATGTTCACACAGCTCTAAAGCAAAACACAGCAGAGGTACAACAACATTTTGGGATAGAAAGTGAAGATGGTATACCATAAATCAGGAACTGAGGAAGGAAGCTGAGATTTTGCCAAGACAGCAGGGCAAGGATTAACTTCCTTGAAATTGAGTTCTGTTTAAATAATGCCGAGCTGACAGGACCTGCATAGCATCTCATATGAAGGATATTTCCAGCATCTCATTGTCTCCTGGAACTGTTCCTGATTTGAGTAACTACCAACACTTTCTAAAGCACCAAGCCCCTTAGCACCCCAGCTGGAAATTGTTACGCCACTGACTTGGTTATCTGAATCAGTAGCTTACAGTGCCAGTTCATTCTGTGATTGCCATAAAAGATTATACTGGTGCTTTGCTCTCACTCCAGGTGAAACAGCATGGCACGTGTGAAATTGCTATATAATGAATATACTGATTAATCTGAGAGCCTATGCTAATGAGACCAGTGCAAAGTCATCTGGAATCCCAGAGGGTCTGCCATTCTACTTCAATATGTACCACTTTAATATTAGGGAAGGAAAGATTTTGCTAGCGGAGGGAAACATGAATAATGTATTGCTGTGGATAATGGTAAATACTCATTACATACTCCTCCTTTCCTTTAGATGTACCGTGCATATGTTAAAGACAGTCTTTGTTCAAAGGAAAGGATTATTTTAAACAGGGAGGTGATGCACAGTGTCTTGCAAATTATAGTCATGTGAATGTGGCAGATGGTGCCTGACAATTGCCTACGACATCAACTTAGTTACTCAAGTCAAGAAGGCCAATTTTTGCTGGATGTGTCTGTGTTTGTGAGGTATAAACAAAAAAGGGGAGGCCTGTTTGCATGTAAGAAATGTGTGAAGGATCTTGAGTAAAGACCTCCAAGCCCACTCTCTTTGAAAATACTGAAGTAGCTATTAAGGTAGAGAGCTTTGGGAACATGTCTGCTATCCCCGGGCAGCTGCAGACATCATCTGCTCTCCACGCGGCTCAGCTTCACAGCAAACCATCCACTTAAAAGCCTATAACTCCTAGTGAGAGTAGCACTGGACTAAAATGGGGTCAGTGGAGGGATTCAAGGAGAATGCTGAAGGAGTCATCTTGTGGAGCACAGATATTCCTTGCGCTCAGCTCCGACTGTCTGTGAGGTTAGTGTCTGCACTGGCACAACCACTCTCAAGTCAGAGCCAAAAGGAATTTATCCAAGTCTTTGCAATATCACAGCAAGGTCACTGCTGTGTACTGATGATCACACATGGCTAACCAGAGATTGTTCAACAGCCGGTCTGAATGGAGGTTGCTATTAGTTAGAAGTCATTTGAGGATATTTGGATAAAGTTCTGCACTGACATGCCAGTCAGTAACTGACTGGAAGTTTGTCCACAGCTGATGTAAGCTTAGCTGCTGGGAACTTGTCACTTAAAGAAAAATCTGTCCCGACTTCTGATTAATGCACAGCCAGAAATCTGCTCCTTTAAGTCTCTGTGATTCAGTGCACCATCTGCAAACAGGGACACATTCCCTACACATTTTCTCCTACCTGGATTGCTAATTGGGTCAAGGATGTCCTCTCGTGATAGCCAAATTCTTCTTTAGTCATGGTGGTGGGAAAGGCTGGGTTTCTGAAGGAACATCACCTAGAATCAGGTCCTACAGCAGGGCTGGGGAGCTGCGAGTCCACTGTGTCAGTCCTAGGCAGTGTGCGGTGATTTGCTTGAACTCTTGTGTGGTATCATTGAAATACTGAATTATTCAGCCCCATGGGCCAAGGGTGAATCATAACCAGAATGCTGCTGTCACCCTGATAATATCTTACAAACCCTATGTTAGAATATGTTTGTGGCATAGTTCACTGCCTTGTCACAACCACACATGCATTCCTTTGTACTTGCTTCTGGACCATCCAGGGTAGATCTCCATAACAGCCAGGATTCCTGGCTGGGTGAAGAAACTTCAGCACTGACTTGAGGGGATGGAGCAAGGTGTATGATCCATACTGATTCCATCAGATCCATCTGTCCTGTTCTATAGTTAATTTAGATGTAGTCTTGGTTTGAACCTGTCTGTGCAATGTGCTTTGCAGCAAACTGGGCAGCCCAGGGTTTGGAAACAGGCTGTGTGAGCAGCCTAGTCCTTCTGTGTGCTCTTCAGAGCTGCTGAGCGAGAAGTTAGAGATCTCTGCCCTTCTCCACCTGTTCACTGCTGCGTCCCTTGCCAGAGGTTAGCACTTCTTCTGATCTGACAGCTAGAATTGTTCACTAGCCCAATTCTATCAAAATGATCTGGATTAGCTTAAAACATTGCTAATAGTAGGGTTTTGTTTGTTGAATTTTTTAAACCCATTTTGACAGAACCAGGTTAGACAGCAACTATATGATCAGTTATGCCTGCTGATGTCAGAGGCTGGTAAGCTTTTAACCTACCTCAGCTGAACCCAGAACAGCATGTATGATGACAGCCCACAGAGTCTTAATATCTGTCTACAGCTCTGGTGGCAAGTGGTCCTGTTTCATGCAAATGTTGCATGGAGGTAAACAGATGTTGTTAGGCCCTAGCTGACATCCTCTGTGAGGAAGACTACTGGGAGTTGTGTTTGGAGGGAGAGAGGGTTAATGGGGGAGAAAGAGCAATCTGAGAGAATTCAGGCCTGCTTTCTGCTAGGGTTGGAGCTCTGACATTATCACAACCTGCTTTGCAATAACTTGTCTTCATGTAGGATATGTCTCCTCTGTTTGCCCTCTTGGGACAGACAGGATGTCTCAGACCCTGTCCACACAGACAGCAATACGGAGAAGGGAAAGGGCATACTGAGTGGCATGGAGATGTGCAGTGGCTTTAAAGTGGAAAGGAGTCTCTGCATTCTCTGTGGAGGCCATTAAAAGGCCAGGTTGAAGTGCCTTTGTTCAGCTGTGCTTTCCTGCTCAGAAAATTAGCCTGGCAGAAGGGCTATCACAAGGGAGGGGCTGGTTGTAGGACAAAACATCCACTTGGAAGAGCTGAATTCTTCCTAAAAGGTCAGTGGAATTAGCTTTTTACTCTTGAGAAGCCCTGATGCATTGCAGGTGAAAGCCTGCTGCAATGTGTCAGAGTGGGAACAGAAGGAAATTTGGGGATTTGTGGAGGGGAATTCTGGTTCATTAAGTACTTGAGGAAACTTCTGAAAAAGAAATTCTCCAAGATATCTCTTATTGAACAATTTGATCTTCAAGGTACCCATACCCCAGAGTTATGACCAAAACCAGACTTCAGTTATTAAATTCCTACTTTTAGGCACTTTTTCAGCACCTTCAGTTGTTAGATTCCCAGCCTCAGGCACTGGGAATTTTCTGCAATAAGATTTATAGCTCCAAAGGACCTGTTCAAGAAGTTTGAAGATGAGAACCAAGGGGCAAGTTTTGTTGCTGAACAACCTTCCTCCCTGATTTTCAAGATGTGTGTTCTTGAAGGGAACTTTGGAAGCAGATACAGTGCTCAGCATGAATTTGCAGTTACGCTGGAGCTCAAGACAGTTGTTATCCAGGATGTCTGTCCCCAGGGCTGATAAGCTACATCTTCTAACACTTCAGCTTTGGGCATACCAAGTAGTGGACTAAGTCCTGCTTCCCCAGTCTCCAGCCCTTGGCCTGATCCACAAAGACTACTGCAGATTTGCAATGAAACTTTTCAGATTCAATGAACCTGTGAAGTTGCATTTTCTCCGCTTTGTTTTGTTGCAACATTTAGTGTATTTTCTCCACTCACCCTTTGCTTAAGTAAGGCTGGATTTGGTGTTATGAGGAATGTGGCACGGTTGGGAAGGTGGGACACTAAATAAATAATGTCAACAAGATGTTTCTCCTCCCCCGTGGAGCTGTTGATAACCCTTCCTCTATGAAGGTGTGCCAAGTTTGTTTGCCTCATCCAAACCCGAGCAGAGAGAAACCAACTCCTTTGGCTTGTTTAATCACTTTCACCGTGCAGCTGCTGCTCCCAAAGTCTCCGATGCAGAGTTTCCAGAGCACAAGGAATACAGACAATTTCAAACAGCTAAAAAAGGAGAGAAAAAAGGGGCATGGTGGCAAAATTCAGAGCAACAAAGAAGTAGAATCTTCTCTGCTGGCACTGTTCATCTGTATTTTTGAGATTACTTTGAAGCTCGTGAATCTGAAATTCCTCATTAGAAGCCAACGGTAGATATAGGAGGCTGTGCTTCTAATCTGTATATGGGGAGATCATTCCAACCATGACCTCCCTCTATCCACTTGATACAACATTTCCTTCAATCAAAGAGGTAATTAAACTCCTGAGATGAGAAACCCCCATGGTTCATGTCCTGAATTTAGTGCAACAAAAGTTCTTAAGTAATAAAACGGCAGAACCTGCAGTTATTGCTGGAACCAGACAATGCCTAAGGCATAAATACAAGGGAATAACTTGTCAAGGATGTTCTGCTTGCCCTGAAGCACACTGCAGGAGCCCAAGCATGTACAGCCTCGGCATGCCAATCAGGACTCTACTGAATGTAGTTGATAAATGGTAGGGGAAATATAATGGTGGACATAAGACTGAACCAAGATACTGGGACTGCAGAGAGGTTAAGTTGGTGCAGCTCTTTCCTATTCATTAGCTCCAATGCTGATCCAAACACAGAGCTTGAACAGCTATAGGTGATGACAGAGGAGCCAGTAGGAAAACTGTCAATAGTAGGTGTTTTCATTAGAAGCTGCCATTTTGTTGAAAGAAAACGTGTTCAGGAGAACACATCAATAGCAATCATGGTTGAGTAATACTGTATTTTGTTTGATCCCAACAAAATGGATATGATATGATCTGTGTAGTGTATTCAGATTAAAATGGTACTACAATATGTGCATGAAAGTGCCAGCACCATCCATATGAAATGGCTTCACGACTCCACATGGAAGAAAACAAGCCATATTTTTTCTTCATTAGAGAATATTGGTTTCCCCTTGGGTTTGAGATGAAAGTAAGGTTTAAATGACTGGCATTTCCTGCAAAATAGGAACTTGGTTTCTGATGAGTTTAAAGATGTAGCTTGAGAGTGGAAAGTCTAGAGCTGTCTGTGAACCTCAGAGAACTTGCTCAGAAGTTAAGACAAACTGAGGCTACTCAGCTTGAACGTAAAACATTTCAGCTCTCTGGACACTTTAGAAAGGGCTAGTCTCTGTCCCTGATCTAAAAGAAATGAGGCAGTGACATACCTGCTTCGAAGAACCTTTCAGGCATCTGGAATGCTTGCGCTGTCCTGCAGAGAGTGCTGCTAGGCATATATAGCAATTCTAGTGGTAAGCACAGCAGCATTTGCACTCAGATCTATGTAAAGACTTGAATTAAAGAAGAAGAAACCTCACACACATTTCTTATCCCATTCAATTTTATTATCTGAGGTTTCCAAGAAAAAATCAGCTACCACTGAAGTGGGCAACACAGCTCAATTCCAGCCTCTCAGAAATTAGCTTTTCTCTATAGTCTTTCTTCCACCAGTAAGCCCCATGATTTCTCATATCTGAGATTCCTGATACAGCTCTCCCTGGGGCTGTCAACTCATGAACTCCCATTTTGCTATGGGTTAAGCAGATCACTTTTAAGTGGATCAGTCCATCACATTCAGCATTTGACTGTTTTCTCCAGTCCTCAAAGGCAGGAATAAATAAATGGCTGGGTCATCAACCCCTTGCTGCTCCACATTCAAGCATGGTTGCATTTGTACAGTTTTCTCTTGCAGTCAGGTTTTCAGCATCAGAAAATGTCGCTTGTTGTCTCTAGGGCTGCTGTGACTGGGAGACTCATGTCAGACACTTTCCATTCCCTGGCTAACTATGCCATGTATGCCACCAGAACGGGAGAGCTCCTTTGGATGCCACCTGCTGATCAGCTTATGTCTTGAAGCAGAAAAATTGGGTGCCCTACTAATTATGATCCTAACTCCTGTCATTGCACATGCTCTGCTTGTTTTCTCTAAATGGCTGATCCTTTCTGAGTCTGCGTAAATATGTTGGTTGTTTCCTTCTCTTTCATCCCAAAGCAAGGGATTTTATGCTGCCTCTGGAGGTTTCCCAGGATTTCCTGGCTGTTGAATCAGGGTCATGTTTCAGATCACTGGGTTTCAGTTTCTGTTGTTTCTGGTTAACAATATGTTTGTCTTCCTCTGGCAAACAAAGTCTTAAAGGGACAGGCTGGAAAGTGTCTGAGCTCCTTCATGAAATAAAATTGCTTTTGTACCAAAAGCTACAGGCCACGCTATGCCTGCATGTTCCTCCGCTCTTCCTCCTTCCACTCGCAGTGCTAGGTGTGGGAGAGGTAGTGCCATGTTCTGTGTCTTCTTTCTTTCACCTGAATGAGGAAAGTATTAGGTGGCACACAGCACCCTGTGGTCACAATCAGCACAGAGGGATCTTGAAGCATCCCTAAGAATTATGGATAAGAACCACCAAAGGTGGTTCAAGTTGGCTGGAATCACAGTTAAACTCTAGGTCAGCTCTGCTCTCCAGGTCTGCTAACCCTGGCTCTGCAAAGAAGCATCATTTGGGCACAGCTCTGCAGTCTGTTCCTCCTGACACATGCTAGTACCGGGCAGAGTACCTAGAGCAACAGAGGACCAGAGCCAGCCTTGAGAGATAACCTAGTGGGCAAAATACCACAAAAAGATACAGCTTTTCTACCATGGACATTGTCTTATCTCTTGTATTACACCTTTAAAACTGAGCTACAATACAAATGGGTCAGAGTTAACCTAAAAAGTACCATACTTCTGAGAGGTAAACTGTGCTTTGTCACAGTAGCATTTATGTTTCATGCAGCAGGCAACAGGCACTTCCCACATTACACGCACATGCTCACATAGACCTATGATCAAGTTCAGAGCTGCAGTATAAACTTCTCAAGACTGTAAAAGCCAGCATTTAGCTTTGGCTTTTCCTCTTATGGCAGCAAGAAAGTGCTCAAGGATTGATGATGGCCAAAGGGATTAGGCACTAGAGAAGCATCAGTGGTCTGGACAGGGTGTTTATAGTATGCTTTGACTTGGTCACCAGCACTCTGCTTGCTCATCCATCTCCTCTGGCACTATGCCCCTTCCACAAGTGCTCAGAAACTTCCAACAGCCACTTTTATTTCAGTAATCAATCTGCAGAGGAGTTTTCTCCCCTCATTTCTGCCTCGCAGTCCTTCATTGTCCTGGCTCCATCCTGAAGCTCAACATAGGCAAGCACATAGCTGAGACAGAAGGCTCATATCTCACTGATACGTGGAGGTGGTAACAGGTATTTCAGCTCACTGGAATGAGCCAATTACTGGCTTCCTAATGAGGCACATGGCCACTCGCTTCCTTTCCTGGGATGTCTTGAGCTACCCAGCTGTAAAATTACGCCATTGTTCCGATCAGCAAAGCTGCACTGTGTCATTTGAAGAGGTTTTTATAGCTCCTTGCAAACCCGGTGTAGTTTTCTTTGTGATAATTCAGGCTCTTGGATTTATAGATGGATAGAAATGGCAAAACCCAAAAATAATCTTGACAGTGTAATTTCAGAGAGCCGATAGATTTTCAGAGTGCCCTTTTTCTGGATTGCTGTACCTGCCCCACATTGCATCTACAGTACCATGTGGAAGCAAGGCATGGGCAGCTCTGGGGCAGCTCCGCAGCAACAGGAGTACAAACCTTACACCATCTGGAGCTTTAAAGCCTGGCCCTACTAGTCCAGGTTGCAGCAGCTTCTTTGGTCTCTGCTGTGCCCATGTGAGGAAGACAAGACACCTTTCTGCATGACAGCTATGGGGGCAGCCTGTGTAACTCATTTGTAATTGCCCCACAGGGGTAGCACAGCCAGCACTCTGCTCTTGTACTCTGTCATGTATTCAGATTCACATGCTCTCTGTCAGACCTTCCACACCTGGGACTGCTCCTCTTCCCCTTCATGCCTGCCTAACAAATATTAAATACTGCTATTCCTTTTAGTAAATGTAAAAGCATGTATAACTGTAGAAAAGGTGCTGTCTGGATTAGCAGATAGACCTGGACAAGCCTTGTATCTTAAGGGGCAGACAACTATTTCTGGAACTCCATTGTCCCAGGCAGGGAAGAGGTAGCTAAGCCTGAAGTGCTGCTGTTTTCCCTGTGAACCTGCGCCAGTGGTTGGAGCAGGCCAGAGCACCAATTATCAGTCATTTTCAAAGCAAGAACTGGAAGAGTTACCTCTCTGCAGTCAGCAGGTCACTACTTCCCCCTTGACAACTTGTTCTAGTTTCCAGTATATGCTAAATAGCCATTACAATCCCTGTTTAAAGGAAACCATGGAATACTAGGCTCGAGCTTGGCTTTTCACCTCAGTCCTTCAAGAATGAACTTCCTTATTTTGGGAAAGAGCATGATAGCCCTGGCCTCTAAAGTGCTGAATGCATTCATTTACCTGCAGGAGAGTCTTTATTCTCCATAATGACCCACTTGGCTGTGCTTCTTAGACATTACTTATGTATTTGAGGGCTGCTCTGTAAGGGGTCTTTTGCAATAGATGAGGACTCCAGGGTTATTTAAAAGATGCAGCTTGCTTACACAAACCATAAACCAAGAAAGTTGTTCAAAGGACTTGTACAAAATAGCAAAATTATTCCTAAGACAGAGAAAAAATGAGGCCTGATACAGGAATCTGCGTGTCTGATGAGCTGGAATCTCCAAGGATGGGTTTGGTTATCTTTGATGCCTGCTGTGCCTGGCTTATGCATAGGACTACAGCATCAGAGGGAAGTTCAGGAATGGATTTCTCCTTGGGAAGCAGAATTCTTAGTTTTGTCTATTTTCATGCAATTCCCTTTTTAATTTCAAGATGAAACAACTAGCAATTCTAATCCTTCACAATGGGAACACAAGGAATGGCTACACTTAAAAGTGCAGGCACCACCAGGACTAGTAAAAAATTAAATGGGATTATTTTAACCATATTATGTCCTGGTATGAAATACTCATGGCTCAGAATCATAATCACATTACCCTGGCTTAAAATTAATTGTGTGTCAGCTGAGTTGTGGTAGCTGTGAATGGTTTTCACCTGCGGCAGATACCAGGTCATACAATGCAATTTAATCCCTCTTCATTGCAAAAGAAGCTAAATTGCTCCATCTTTCCTTTCTCTTGGCTTGAGAGAAGTCACACAGGACTGCTAACACTACTGAACAGATGCATGGTCTCTTGCTTAGCAGCTTGGGCTTCCCTTAAGAATTGAAGTGGCCTTGATTTGCTTTATCTTAATTTGCTTTAGATAAACTCAGTCACTTTGAAAAGTTAATTTTAAATAATTGCCATGAGTGTTTTGTTGAAGACAAGCCCAGTGTCTTAAATTTGCTTTTCTTTTCTCTTTATGAGCATTTTTTCCTACCATGGATCAACAAAGACCAGTCTCTGTTGAAAGTAGGTAGCAGAACCAATACAACCTTATTTCAAAGCTTCTTCTAATCTGTTTCCCCAGCTTCGATCCTGACAGCAGTTGATCTTCAGTAGCTGTTTACATTTAGCTCCAATAACATAAGATAATGTACTATTAACTGCTAAACTAATGATCCTAGACCTAGCATTTTCACTGGGACCTTGCCCCATTGAGCTGACACTCCTCAGATCATTTTCTCTCTCATTAAAGTAATTAAAGTCAACGTTGTTGGAAAGGCCTTCAGGCAATCAAAGACAGAGCTGATACTAATAAGCAAAGCAACATCCACATTTATGTTTCTTTTGATCTGCAGTTTAATTGCTGGTAAGCCAGGCGCACAGTCTATCGAGATAGGTTTTTCCCTTTATGCATTTAACTTGCTTTGAGGGAAGGCAGCAGGCAGCTGGAACAGAGCCGTTCCCCTCCAGCCATTGTGGTGCTTTGCTCTGGGGAGGCAATGAAGGAGGCACTGACAGTGCAATGAAGATGCCCCCAGTATACCATTTGCTTCTGGACCTTCTTGTTCCAGCACTGCAACAGCCAAGAGTTTTGGAGTGATTTTTCTTCACTGTAATAAAGGTTTTCATGATGAAGAAGGCAGAAATGTAAGAGGGCATGAGGATTCCGTCAGGTGTGTGTTTCTGTTGCGAAGAATTCAGTGAGCAAATTTACACTCAAGGGTTGCTTAATAGGTGGGTGATGGGAAGAGCCTTCATAAACTTTAGTCCTAATCTAAATTCTGCTGGGGGATCTCACCTACCTTGCCCATATTTCCCCATTTGTGAAGACCATTTTAGAGGAGTTTGCTATTACAGTTCCACTCAGTAACACTATACAAACGTGCCATGAGGCTGCTTCCTTCTTCTGTGGGTATTCCCTCCACAAGTGGCTCTCTGAACATGCTCAGCTAGCAAGAAAATGCCACTACCCTTTAGCTACAAGCACCATCAACTCCCTTGGGTAACGACAGTCCTGCTGGCCTTTCTTACACCACAGCCACAAAGATCCTGCAGCCAGAGAACATTACTTCTAAATAACAAAATGCTTATTATAACCGTATCTTCTCTGCAGCACAGGGATGGAGATGATGATGAAGTCGTGTTCTCTGTAAACATAAATTTTGAGGAATAATATTGATAATATTGGACAGTAGCCTCATAGTGTTTCCATGGGTGATCGGTCTCTTGGTTTCCTTTCAGTGCGCATTGCTTAGCCCATTACCACCTTCTGTCTCTGCAGCACCTTGCACAGCAGAAGCCTATTTCACAAGCACCTGGGCTGAGCTCATGACTGATTACTGTTGAATGAGATATTCATCCATCCTTTGTGCTAGTTCTGGTGGTGCTCAGTAACTGTCTGATGGGTCAGTTCAGCCAGCTGAAAACAGGCTTGTTGTTGAGTAAGTGATAAATCTGCTTAGGGAAGGACTGCCCCAGGCTTGGAAGCTGGTTTGAGGTAAGGGAGAGATGAGAGATTTGGGAGCAAAGGGAGAAGGGGAAGCAGAGGCTGCTGTTGGGAGCTGTTAGATCAGCTCTTCCCATCTGGTGAAGCTGAAGCTTTCAAAGCCTTTAAGCTAAGTACTGCAATGCTGTGTTTCCCTGCTGCTCTTAGCAACTGTGACTGTTCTGCTGCTTCTGAAGCTCTTCTCTCTTATGTCTTCTGTGCAGAATAGCTACCATAGGCCTTGCTTTTCATTTCAAACACCTCAGCCCTTGACTGTTAGTTTCCTGCAGTGCAGGTAAATGATTGCAGTGTGCACTGGGGAGATTTGAAAATTAGGTTATGTCTCCATGCAAAAGCACTTGACCGACTTTACCCATTTTGCTGCAGAAGTAGTACCCAGGATAAAGCCAGAGGAAGCAGCAGCATAAACTGCACTTGTAAATCATGTACAAATTTTGCAAGACTTTTTGCATAGGTTCTTAACTAGTATGGTCAGGAATTTTGATGCTCGATGCTATATCCTTGTCTCAAACCTTTGAAAGTTTCCAGACTTTGACAGGAGTGTTGTCCTTTTGGCTGTCTTCAGTTGATCACCTTTCTATTGAACCCAAAAGCCCAGGAGAAGCTCAGTTAATTATTTGCAATTGTTTTTTTGGGGCAGCTGATTAAAAGTGACTGAGGCCATAATGAAAGCCGACCAGCTTTCCAAACTCTAGATGAAAACTATTTGGTTTTATTCCCTTAGGCTGGAGAGGGAAAATTGGAATTAAAGCTAGGGGAAGAGGGAGGAACAATTAACAAAATTTCTCAAGAGGGACAATTGTGGAAATAAAGCTGTTTTATTGTAGAAAAATCAGTGTTGTTTGTGGAACGGTTATCTAAGCAGAGCATGGTGCGGTTCATTATTTTGTGCTGTAAATCAATATCGTTTAAAGATTTTGAAGAACAGATCATCTTATTGTTGCTTTTATTCTAAAGCAACTATTGCAGTAGAAGTACTGTTCAAAGGCTGCGTTCTCAGTGGATGCTGCCAGCTTAACCTGGCAGAATATGACTGACAGGTCTGCAGTTTCATGACAAAAGTTTAATTCAGCTTTACACAGACCTGATTTCAATTTACACAGAGAAATCCTGCTCCAGACAGTTGGTATTTCTTATCACGGGAGATTACATGTTTGCTGAATAACTCTTTCTGAATCTTCTGCAACTGCCTGAAATCGTGGCTCAGAGATGAGCTGCTGTCTTCTATCAAACTAGAACGGACTTTATGGCATTTATGATAAACATCTCCAGACACCCTGAAAACTCTTCCTTATTATCACTTGCATGCAGTTGGCTTTTTCAGCAGTGATATGGAAAATAAACAGCTTCAGATCCCACATACAGGGAGAAACAGGGAAAATGTGTTGTAGCCCAACTGGTTTCAGGAATTTGAGGAAGCATAGAGGAAAAAGACTTTGGGCTTGAAAGTTTGGTCTGATGTGAACTACCCTCTTAACTCTTTGTTTGCTGTTGTGTTCTTCCACTCTGTGGCTTCAGAGTACATCAGAGACCCTAGGTCAGTTCTTTCTTTCCTACTGGGAAATGGAGCCTATTGCTGGGGAATTTTCCTAATAGCAGGGATTTTTTTCGTTTCTTGTTCTGGTTGCTCCACAGAATCCCTTTCACATTTTAGGAACTTGTCTTTCCAAGACCTATGTAGAAGAAAGGTGGAATCGATGTGTTTGTGGGAGACTAAGAATCGGGATTACCAAGCTCTCCCTTTGCCATCTGAGTCAGGATGGGAAAATTGCTGAAATGCTCAGTGCTTCAGTTTAGAAACAGAGAGTCAGTGACCCCTGCAGTAATTACCTACTGTAGATGGAATCGGTGGATACTTGAGTCAGTTTGTGTTACATGATGACACTTGATTTACACTTATTGGAGTTCCAGTTATCACTCTGCTAAACACTTTTGGGTTAAAATTGTGTATGTGCCTGCTTCCATCTGAGGTATTTTCAACAATTTCAGTCATTTCTGAGAATGAGACATGGAGAAAATATATCATTAGGTAGCTGGAGAGGAAAGGGCGGCCACAGTAACCTTACTGCTAGCATTTATCAACTTTCAGCATGCTGTTCTGGAATATTAATGTTTCTTTAATGTACTGTTTAGTATGGAATTATCCTTGTATACTGAATGCTTTGCAGAACACATAAAAAATATTCTATGGCTAGATGCATACAGTGTAGCAGTTAACACAGTGAAGTGAGAAAACTTACCCAAGTATCACTAAATGGTCATTACTTAAGGGATTTTCACAACCTGGTTGTCTTATTCCTTCTGTGATTATTCTTTTTTGTGGAAGGATATTTTACTCTTTCTGTGATCCAGAGAAAATGATTAACAGCTCAGCTCCTCTGGGACTGGAGGTAGGAACATAAGTGGTGAATTGCAGGTTATAAGGGGAATTGTGGGTGACTGCAAACCATTATTGACTGAGTGAAGGCAAAGTCAGTATCCCCTTAAAGGGACGATAAATCTTGTTCAGAGGAACAGAACCTTATTGTTCCAGCTACCTGGTGTTGCATTAGTTCAAACAATGTGGGAGCGAGGGAGGGATTTCTACCTAACCACACAGAAGAGGGAGAAAAAAGAAGGGAGAGGTAGATTGTGAGGGAGGAGAGGTACTGAGCTTCTTGCAGCTTGTGGTAGCCAACTGGGACGCGTAGCTAGAAACAAAAATTCCTTTTGAAAGGTCTGTGGTGCCCAGGGTATTATACTTTGATAAGCAGCCAGGAAAAATAAGGCAATAGCAGAAACTGTGTCACATACCTGACTAAGGAAGATGTGTTGGTTCTTGGGGACAGAACTTGGACAGCATTGGGTTCAATGTTTGGGTAAAAAGCAAAAGGCCAGAGCTGTGCTGTACCAAAATTGCAAGGGCTGCCATTTTTCTGTCTTACTGGCCTCTAAGGGGTAACGATCAGTTTGTCCAGGTCTTGTTGTGCTTCTTTCAGTCAGTCATAAAATAGACTTTCTCCTGTGATGATTATAACAGTGCTGAGCTCTCAACATGGATGCTAAGCTCAATTAATTTGTTAAGTGCTTTGCTCTTTGGATGAAAACTGAATTTTAAGTATTGCTCTGTTAAATTCCATCTTTCTTTGCCATCCATGCTGAGGGTATCCAGACACATTTCAGACTGATAGATTCTCAGTGTGTTTCTTGCTGTGCTGTTTTGTATGGATTATTTTTACATCCTCTTAATTCCAGCACTCCCTGTGCTTCTTATACAGAATATCTGCAAAAGCTGTGGAGACTAAGAGAGGAGATTCCTTGGGTAAATGCTGGCCTTAATTAAAGTGCCAGAGTTTCATTTCATTTATGCAGGAATTTGAAAGTAACAGATTATAGCAGTTGGAGAGGAAGAGGTCAAGTGAATATAGTTCAAGAGACTGGGCTCAGGTCCTCACTGTGCGATACCTTTTGGTCTGACAATGAACAAGTCACTTATTGGGCCTGTAATCCTCATTACACAGAGGGGAATGTCCCACTGTTTGTTCAGATGATGTAAAGCTTTAGATAAGTGCCATATATTTTCTATTAACATGAAATTAGTTCTTTAGTTCTTTCTGGTATTGTCTTACAAACAGGAATAATTTCTGCTGGTTTTGTTGAGGAACTGGGGGTTGGGACTGCTACAGAGGCATGCAAACGTGTAGCTGCAATAGTGATGTGAGGTAACCATTGTACTAATGGCTTCCTGAATCAGCTACCACTTCCTCCTGGTATTTCATCTGGTTTTGGTGATCTAATTATTGGATGTCTGAGACTGATGCTCCTCTTATATGCAATGATGAGGAATAACCTCTCTGTGGAGCACTGTGCCTTCTCTACCCAGGGTGCCTTGGGAATAACTGTTTCTCTTCATTGACTGCAGACAGAGGCTCTGTGAGTAGCTTAGACTTAGATCCTAACAGTTCTCCTTGGGAGAGGAATTTGACCTTTTGTCCCCATTAAGACTCCTACAAAGCTCAGGGTGAGACAGGGCCTGCATAGTCCTAAACCAACCTCAGAGTTTCACAAGGACATAGAGGCTTGTGATGGTTGTAGGCAGCTGGGAGCTGGAGTGTGACGCTCCTCCATGCTTTTCTGCCCAATGCTGGGTTATTTCATACCCACAGATGTCATAGCCAGCTTCCACTGCGCTCTCTGCATGTATTGTGTGATGTGTTTGCTTGGCAGACCTGATACCCTGCTATGATAGTGGATTTAGTTGCTTGGAAGCTGCCAACAAGCTGTCATCCTCATGCTAACACATGTTTCCATTCTTTTAAAACCCATTAGGTAGACAATTGATTGTTCTTTGTTCCCCACTGGGGCTCTGTTGGAATAGCAGAGCCGCTATTACAGTTCCACTGGATATATCTTCCAGCAAGTGGGGGCTTGGCAGGAAGGTCCCCACAATATGGAAGGAATCTAAACAGACATCTTCTGAGAACAGTGACAATGCTTAGCATCCTTGTACCAGCTGTGTCCTTCTGCTGTCTCCTGGGTGCTTGTTGTGCTGTAAGATCTTAGCATCTGGCTCTTCTCTGAAGACCTGAATCCTTGGCACATCATTCCCTGGGGGGTATAGATGACCTATGTCTCTTTGTGCAGAGTGGGTGATTCCCTTATGTGTGAAATCTCTAACAGACAGCATACTGTACTAAGGTTAGGGTTAAGAAACCAAATCTAGGCGATGGTGCTTTGCTTCCCTATGGTCTGCCATGCTGGACTTGTCTGAGGAGACTGAGAACTGACAGATTTACGTAAGGTCTTCATCATCTTCACTGGACACAGATAGGAGAGAAATTCCCCCAAGTTTAGATATCTGAGTTGTCATCTGGGCATCTCCTTTCGCACAATCTTAGAATCACTTAATTGCCATAGGAGGGAATAGGTATGTTAGTTTGCGGCTCATCTGACCTGCTGCAGTGTTTCCCTTCACTGACTGAGGATCATTGTGGATGCATAAAAGTGAGATCACCCCTGCCTTAAGGGTAGCAAGCAATCATTACCTGACATCTTGCATGTTCTCTCCCATCCCCAGGAGCAATCTATAACCATGGCTCTAATTCTGCTCACTGCTGAGTGACTCCACTGATATCATTAAAAACGATGTGTGGGAAATCTCATCCTTTGGGAGCCTGGTTCTTTCTGCCTTTGAAGAGATGCAAACAATGGAAGTAAAGAGTAATAGATGTAGCTATCAGAATTACAATGCAGATTAAAAACCAGAATCTTGCCAGCGGTATAGAAATTAAGACGATCACAGGAACACCAAGTTAAATGGAACAGTAGTGAATGAAATCTCACAAAAGGAAGACATCTGTGTTTCTACACCTCCACAAAGCAGTAAAGAATTATGAGAGTATATAATCCACTGCCTTCATTTTTGTATTGCTTCCTTCACATCATCCCACTGTATTAAATGCGTTGTCTGCCCAGGGAAGATGAAATAAATATTCTTTGAAATTATTAATACTGACAAAAGAGTGGTGATGTCTTAAATAGGTGCCTTGGGTGAGTGAGGGAGAGATTGTTTTTGGAAGGTGCAAAGGGAGGCAGCATATGAAGGATTTATGGGCTGTGCTGATTCTGTCTTGCAAATGGGCTCAAAGGACCCTTTGGTCATGACTGAAGGAATTGGCAGTTTGCTTCATAATTCTTCCATATTCTTGGACAGCAGAGATTGTTTTTATCTCGTGCTCTAGTCTGTCATCTGTCTTTGCCAACTGCTGACTGTCTTCAGCATCAGGGAATTATAGTTAAGAAGAATGATGTTTTGAAATGTGTGTGAGGACAGACTTAGCAGCGAAGAGTGGGGAACTGCTGAAAGATGAGATTTAAAACTGTGATATTGAACCTCGACTGGATCTGCTGACAAAGGTCTGCACAGCTCATTACCTGCTCTGTGATGCCCAAGAGTCTTCCTGTAGAGACTCTACTTGTCTTTGTACTGAATGGTGTGCAAACAGAAAGGGGAGAGAAAATCATGATCCTTGGTCATAAATTTAACATACCCAGCTTCATTTGAAGACTCTTAAAACTTAAGCAAGTTAGCTCAAGGACCATATGTTGTGAAGCATAAGCAATCCTGTGAAGTTCAAAGAAGGTTTGCTCATAAACTGGTTCATTTGTATCCAGCAAGCGAGAAAACCATCTGTAGTCTCACTCAGAAAAGTGTCTCTCCCATTCCCAATGGAAAGATGTATGACATAGCTCCAACAGCTCAGTATGGATGATGTTTGTTATTAATTTGGCACTCTCTTTTGCCTAATGAGAAAGTACAAGCTATACATCTAGGTCTTTTTAATTCCTTGTATCCATATGACCTAGATGACCAGCTTCCTTCTAGATGGACATCATGTGTTGCTTCTCTTCTACTTAAGTGGAAGCACCAACAAAAAAAAAAAAAAAAAAAAAGAAAAATAGAAGGTGTCAAATTGTCATGAAATTCACGGTCACTTGAAAACCTATGTATGAGTTACATCTGTGTAAATTCTAGGAAGCACCTGCCATGCTCTTCACAGATTACTTTTACATTGAACCCAAATAGGTTTCTAACTGCGCAGCTGGTGCTAGAATTACTCTGCAGACAAATGTTCAGCAAAAGCAGATGCCCTGTTCGGGAAGCTTCTACTTCCTGAAGGACTATTTTTATCTTGTTGATGGGCAGGAACTTAAGCCATGTTTTATGAAGCATTGAAACAAATTAGTGGCCATTCATCCCTCCTTGGTGTGGCAAGTTCACTCCTGAGGTCAATTTGGTTTTTCTCCTGGTATTTTTTGCTGCTGGTGGATGCCAGGCAATTGATTTGTGTGTGCTATCAAAATGTCAAAATAAGCAGAAAATATTTATTATTGTTTTAAGTGCCAAAAATTTACTTGGCTGTGGGAGAAAGGAAATGAAGGCAGCGCTTGAGCCGAATAGGTTACTAGGTAATCAATGGAAGAGAAGAACACACATTCTAGGAATTCAAGCAAGAAGTTCAGTGGAGGACATGTAATGCTTCATGCAAATTGTTTAGGTTCATATTTATGCTTGAAGGGGACAAGAAAGGGTCTATCTTTTGCATTCATGTGTATTCCAGCAAGAGCAGAACGTCACTAGGAAGCCAACTCCTTGGATAATGCCACTCACCAGATGGCCCAGTGGTGGTGCGGCTAGATCTGCCACTGCACATACTTCAAACAGATCACAAATCTAGGAAATCAATTTCCCATCCTCTGTGTAGGGAGACAGATTCAAGGAGCAGGTCAGTAGGAACAGGCAAGAATGGTAGACAAAGAACGTTTTCTGTTGTCTGTAACTGGGATAAAATAGATCTGGGGAACTGCACTGATACTGAAACCAACCTGACAAGTAAGTATATTTCAAAGAAATGAAAAATAGGTGGTTGGATGCTTCACTAGAATTGACTGATTTCTCTGACAGGGGCATTTGCTTCCTTTGAAAGCAAGACATTAGAATTGCTGCTTTGAATGTTGATGCTTGCAAAGTGTACCCAGCAAATGAAAGCTTTTGGGAACATGCATTAGATTTGAAGATGAATGAATAGTCAGACAGGACCAACTAATACCTGCTGAGAGGAGACTGACTTGAAGCAATGAAGCCCTGTCACACAGAAAGGATGTAAATCACAGCTGGAGAATGTGCAGTGATTTATTCGGACTTTTGTGGCTGCTTCCATGTAGCAGATGGCCCCGCAGTCTTGCATAGGGAAGTGTGTATTGTAGGGTGGGCTTCAGGAGCAAGTATCACGTTTGCAGAAAATGGTCAGTGAAGCCTTTTGAAACCTCATATCTGATGAGGCTGGTTTCTGAGTGAAAATCAGAACCAGTTCTGATCTTTAAACTTTTTAACTGGTGTCCCTGTTACTTGCCCTTTAACTTTGTCATGTCAAGCAGTTCCTTTGACAGTATCATCTTTGCATTAGCTGTCTATGCTTTGTCTATGTTATGTGATATTTGAAGTGAAGATACTATTTGGGGATAGTTCTCTCAGTAGATCAGACTATTTTAAGCTACAAAGCTTCTACGAGAAGTAGAGCTGAATATTTCAGCTCAAGTATAAGTAAGTCACTGAGTTCTTATTGTAAATATCCTCTCCTGCAATGTTGTATAGAGACTGAGAAATTAAATCCTTTAAACTCTTGGTACTGATAGTGTATGCCTCACTCTAATAGTTTATGCCTCATCCTAAATTGGCCTTGGCATATTGAGAGTACTGCGGGATGGTGTAACTATGAACATAGTGTTGTCATCGTCATTTTTGGTTTAAAAAAAAAAGGCAGAGATTGCAGTTGTTTTATTTGTGTCAAGGGAGCAAGATGGATAAAAACAAATCTTTTATTCTGATTTCCATCACTGAAAATGAATTCCGAAGGTCGGAATATTAGTAAATACTGGAGTTGAAAAGAGGTTTTTTTCTAGTTAAAAATCTTTACATTAGAGAATTGTAATTCATTGAATACCATACAACAGAAGAGGAGGTTAAAGAATGAGGGGAAAAAACAAAGTGTTGGCTTTGGGAATTTACTTTCTTTTGCAGGGAGGGGACAATTGTTTCTAAAGTCTGGAGATAAATTTCTATTTTTAAGTCAAGTCAGACAAGAACATCCAATAATTCCATAACTAGGTCATGAAGTGCAAGATCGCCACTTCCAGCAACTTTGTGTGCAGGGCCTGGGCTCAGTGGGGTAAAACCAGCCTGGCTGACTGGGGCTGAGATGGCCGATGGACCTGGGGAGTCTGGGAGATGCCAGTTCGAGATCCAGCTCTATCTGCCTGAGCAGAGCAGACACAAGCTTGGAGGTCCCTTGATATGAGATGTGTGGGGTTTTATTTTTCCCGTAGTTTGGAGTGTGAAGCTCAAGAAATGCAATTATCTAGCAGGGCAGTGGTGTCCAGTGGGAGGCCCTGCAATTAAATCTTGGTCAATAAATGTCTTGCAAGTGTGTTTCCAAATTCCTGGAGTACAGGTGACCAGAAGGAGTAGGTGAAAAGTAAGAGTAGTGGAGGAAACTATTTTTTGACAAGTTTTTCAAGGTCTCAATTTTTTTTCTTCATTTCTCTTGGAAAAAAAATCTATTTCAGGCCCTCATTTTATTTCATAATTTATTTTTTTCTTTTATTGCTAGTTGGCACAAGAAAGCAGTCTTGAAAGAGGCACTAGCTTGAGACTCTTGGAGGGAAACCTAGCGTTAACATTTTGTTTATTAAATAGTCCATACTCAAGCTGAAATAAAATCTTGTAGGAGAAGTGCAATTCAGTTGCATAACAAATGGATATATATGAGATCACTATTTTCAGTAGGATTCCTCTCTCTTTTTTTTTTTTTTTAAACAAAGTAGTGCAATAATTCTCCTAAAAATAAATCTATATTGTAGTCTCTTGACAGTTTATTGGAAATTTCTCATAACAGCTAGAAGTTTCCCTGTGCGTATCAGCCTCCTTTGAGAAGGGCAAAGACCTTCTTGGTGATTTGACACGTGGTACAAAATGTGAACAAAAACTAGAGGTCACTTGCTTTGCTGCTGGTGCAGACAGGCCCTGAATCCTTTTTGGTAGAGGCTTATTGACACCTGAATAATGCTTTTGAACAATCTAATCCAGGTCTGGTCTTTGAGAAGCTCACTGGGAGTGATAATGCCTTTAGTTCTCCGTCCTGTCCCTTGGCTGGTGTAGCATTCTTGTGCGAGGGTTGGCAGGAAGGAACATGCACCTCTGTTCAACATCTACAAAGCATAGTCCAGAATTTCACCTTCAAAATGGCTTCATCAGCAATTTAAAATGTCAAATTTTGCACAGAAGTAGCTGAGGCTCACAAGGGTGAAGTTGGAGGCATTCAGATTTAGGAAGAAAGCTTTACTGAAGAATGAGCTTGGCCAACTGCATCTCCTCACTTTAAAATTGTTGCTTGAAACAACAGCCAGGTAACAAACGCTGAATGTGGGAGTGTTGTGCATCGTGGATCTTGGTCTTTCAGGCAGTTGGAACAACAGGAGAACAGCAGCAGAGTGGAAAGAGGAGGGAAGATTCAGCTGTGTTGAGTGCTGGTTGCAACTGCCAGTGCTGAGCTAATAAAAACTTAAGTAGAGAAGTGCAGTCAGATTTCCACAAAACCCTCATTAAAGTAGTACTTCAATATTTTGAGGAAAAGTGAGGTCTTTCCAGAGGGAATCAATCATTTTCAGAAAGTTCACTGTGCAGAACACAAGCCCTTTTTTTCCTGCATGCAGATTTTCCCCAGTGAGGGGTATGTGTTTGTGTGGGATGTTTTATTGTTGCTGTTTTGTATGTGTGGTTTTTCATGATTTTTTGTTTGTTTGTTGGGTTTTTTTTAATAACTTCAGGTTCCCTGTTCCTGAAAAATTTGCTACTGGATAGGACTCTGAACATTTGCTATGTTTTAGTCCTGGTCTTTTACTTTTTACTCTTTTTTTAGATTGTTACTTTTGCTGGAGAGAGGAAATCAAAGATGGGTAGAAAATAAAGTGTAAAAATGTAGAAAATGTAAATTCCATGTTTTATGGAAATGGTAAAAGGAAAAGAAGCCATCAAAACTTTCTATTTATAAACTGCAACTGCTTGTCAAAGACTCTTCAAGATGCTTTTAGACATGCTAGCTTTCTGGCAGCAAGAATTCCCACACAAATATACATGATGAGAAGATGAAAAGAACTATGAAACCTATTCTTTTATTCTCGCACGTTGTTCAGTGTGCATTGTTGCTAATATGTCATTCACTGTTTCAAAATCAGCAATTTATTCACTGACTTTTGGCTGTTATTGCTGTGTGTAAATTGTACCTGTTGCTGAATATCTTGGAGAAAGGCACATTAGAATCCCAAGTGGGATTTCTTGTACTTCCCTGTAGCTCCAGAAAACCATCTAGTCTGGCTTTACAGCTTATGAGCAGAACTAGAAAGGAATTGCCTAGGGAAAATGTCACAGAATTGGCCTTTCCACACTGCAGTCCTTGTGAGCAGGACACACAGACCTGTCTTGGAGTGAAGCAGGTGCAAGGAGGAGAGTATGCTGGACTGCTGCTCCACCTCCTTGGCTCCTAAACTAAGCTTTAGAAAAAGGCATAACTTGGAATAAACCAGGGGCAGAATTAAGTGACATCTTGCAATAAGCCTTGCCCATTGCTTAAGGGGCAAACGTTGCCTCCCCTCTCCCAGGTAAAAGCATTTTACAGGCCTGTTACAGGTATGTGCTTTCCCCCTGGCACATGAACTCAGTCCTCAGACAGTCCCTCTTCCACGCCCCCTCAGTCTTTTTCTGCTTGTGAACTGCCTGTGCGAAGTGCTGGAAAAGCAGTTTACAAAAGTGCTGAACTGATGCAACTCAGGAGAGGGGCAAAATAGTAAATGCAGCCTGCTAGAAATCTGACCAGCTCAGGGGCTCCTGCTGCTGCATCCAGACACTGCTAGAGTCAATAGCTCTAATTTCTATTGGCCTTTGGTTAAATTTCAGAAGAAGCTTACACCTGCAGTATGTTCACTCTGATCTTATTTTTTTTTTTAATTACTTCTAGAAAGAATGATTCCATGTACATTCACCTGCAATTGGGGAAAAGAGACCCATCCTAATTGTTTTGCTCTGTCAGCTTATGAGGACAAATAGAGTAAGAACATAAGTCAGTGAAGTCTTCTTGTGCTTCGTGGCCTTAGTATTCCTCTTACGTATCCCATGCATAAGCTTATGCAGATCTGCTTTGTGCTGTATGCTTGCTGGGATGTAGGCTTAAGAGCAAGGTTATCCATCAGAGAACTCTGTCTTGGTAGGCAGGAGTTTAGTGGCTCAGTGCCAACCACCAAACTCATGAACCATGCCACTTCCTTCCTAGCCACTGCAGCAGGAGACATGAGGGATGACCAGGTTGCCTCATGCAGAGGAGAAAAGGGATCATTTCAAGTCACAGCCATGCTTTTCCTCTGTGCCATGAGTTCTGTGCTATATGACTTCCAGCTCTTAATCGGGAAATTTAGCAGAACATGTAATGGTGTAACTAGATGGTATGTTTACATTGGTTAATTGAAAGTACTTTTCCCTGGAGGCTAATTACAATGCGAGCCATTAAATCACAATTAGGATTTGTTTGAATATCCAAACCGTTCTGAACATCATTTCTGGGAAAAAAAGTGCAGTACTTATGGCTGGCCCCAGCCAGGTACCTACATTTCAATTTTGTGCAAGAATGCAGAATCCAATCGCTTCTCTCAACCCATGACCTGCTTAGCAAATCTAATATCTACCACCAGCTGTGGCTGATACCTGAGACTTCTGAGGAAGTCAATTCACTCTCTTAGGATTGTACGCCTTTCTAAATACTGTGGTAGTAAGTGCACTAATGGAAAACCATAGGTTCTTTCGTCTGCTGGAACCAGCTGATTCTTTAAAGTATAATGCTTTAAAGAAACCACTTCTGAAACTATTGAGTATGCTGATACTCCACAAGGCTACTGGCCTTGCATCATTATTTGTGTGATTAGACATCAGAGAGACAATTCTGTCCTTGACCTCATAACACTGCAGCTTGATGATCTTTTATTTCCCCGTTAAATAGTGGCCTGACATGGAAGTGCCCTGAAAAAGATGTGTTTGGCCCTTTGGCTCGTCTATGTTTTATAAAAACTTCTCTCTTATCACAGCATGCACGTTCATACATGTGTAGGCCAGTTACTGCTGATAGTCAGTAGCACGATACTACTTGTTGTTGGACAGAGAAGGTTATGGTTCTTAAATCTGGTGTTCCAATTCTGCATTTGACATCCCTGCGAAATCCAGTACGTGAAAGTAGAAATCCAGCAGTTTCTATAGCCTGAAGTGGAACAAAGAGTGTATAAAATCTTTATGGATGTGATAGGAGCACAGAGGGAAAGCAGAGCCACAGCATTTAGCAGCAATCTGGAGTTATGTGATTACGAGGGTATAATCAGGGCTAGAAATTTCTGTCAGATTGGCGTGTGAATAGTTGGGGAAGAAGCAGAGACCTGAGTGTGTGTGGTGCACGTGTGTAGAACACCGCTGGCTTTTGCTGTGGAATATTGCTGTTGTGTCATACTAAATCTCTGACATTCTTTTTTCACCGAAGGAAGCTCAAGGATACAGTTGGACTGAGTTTCAGATCACACTCCCATGTCTGCTATGGAGTCTGTCTGTACTGATTTAAACCGCTGCAGTTCCACTGAATTGTTAATGCTGTGGCTCAGCCTGGGCTCTAGGACTCAGCTCTTGTGTTTGTGTTTTGGTTTTTAGTGATCCCTCTGTAATATCAGTACTAGGCATTGCAATACAGACGTTAAATACAGGGCATCTAACTTCAGAAGCAAGAATGTCTAANAAAAAAAAAAAAAGAAAATACTTACAAATTCTTTTTTACCATTTAAAGTTTGAGATGTAATCTACCAAGCTGGCAGAGATTTGTTTAATTAAGAAAGAAATACTCTTTCCTAACAAAGAGTCAAATCCTAAATCAAGTAGGAATATAGCATGGCCCAAATACTCTGTGTGCTTTCTTTTGCTCTAAAACAAGTAGTTGTCACCTAGGCTTTCTAATAGTCTTATTCTAGCTATTCATCACTGTTGAGCAGATGGGGTGGGGAAGCCACAGGATGCGGCCAGTTCCAAAAGCCCACTGCTACTAAGCTGGAGGATCTGAGATTCAGGGTTTGCTATGGCTATTGTGAAGGACTCAGATGCCATCTCCCTTCCTCGGACACACGTACGTGCTGCATGTGTGCTATGTGGAGAAGGCAGGTGGGCAGATTACCCACACTGAGCTCAGGGTTGTGTGGCTGGAGGTTGAGAGCAAAGACCCTAAGAGGATTTTCTCGCTAGGCGAGGAGTCAGGTAGGCCAAGATAGGCCACACCAGGAGATCAGCATCTAAGCTGCTACCCCAGCTGGCCTTGCTGTCACCCTACCAGGAGGGTGGTGAACTTTTCTTGGAGCCTTCTAGAAAGGAGAGATAATGACTTTCAAGTTTTGGAAGCTTTCTTTGAATTACAACCTTCCTTTCTATTTGTGTTCTCTGCTGACGACTGTAATTCTCTTTTCTTCACTTTATGTGAAGGGATAATTTGATGGTTGAGTATCGAAAGTTACAAGTGACATGCTAAAGAAGTAAACAGCGGTGGTGATGATGTTGCAAGCTAATTTTGCAGGAGCTGATGGTCTTGTGCCTCAATACAGAGAAAGTTTGTTTTGTGTATGTGTTTGTAGATTTTTTTTTTTTTTTTTAAGACAAGCTATAAATATAAAAAGCTATCAGTGACTTCTAGAAATCTGAGAAACAAGTTTCTCCTGACTGTAGTCAGGAATAACGTAATAATTACAAGTGGTTTACAAGTCAGATTTAGACTCTTCCAGCAAGCATTACTCTTGTTTCTGACATTTTGTCCGTTTCCCTTCTGGACAAGATACAGAGCTCCACTGAGAGTTTTCCCTAGATACTTCTGTCCCTTTCTGCCCATCGTGGGTTGTTATTCCTGGCAATGCATCATCCTCATTGCTGAGAAGAAGGCCCAGTCCAGCCCTGGGGGCAACAGTCAGCTGGTCTGTAGCACTAAAAGGTTCTGTGGGTGTTATTCAGGCTCATCCGTGTTAGTGTTGGAGATCAGTAGCTGAAGACAAGAACTGTTTGTGCTTTCAGTGGCAACGGAAGGCAAATCCTTTGCGTGAACTCAACTGAATAGAGCAATACTGCTCTATCAGTCACTGCTATTAGCTAGGTAATTACAAGCCCATCATGTAAAAACAGCGTCTTAAATCCAGTTTAATATTAATCTGTGTCAAATTTACAGTGACAGGAGGCTTGTCTTAGCAAGGAATATTGATGTAATTATCCCCTTGCAAGGATACAGTACTGCAATGCAACTAACAGCCATTTCATTTAGAGGAAAGGGAGGATGTAACCAACTCTATAGCCACTGCTATTTTTATAGATTTTGGTTAAACCTACTGGCAGTCATGTTCCCTTAGTTTTCCTTTCAGTAACAGAGAGGTTCAGATTTGAGGAAAAAAAAAAAAGTTTGGTTCATTCCTCCAAATTTCTAGGGATATACTTTAAATACTAGGATTTGAGGAAATTAATTACTAGATCATCTCTGAGCAAAAGGAAGAAGCTGAAGTGGAAATCAGTGGAACTGCCTGTTTTCCTCTCCCTCCATCTTGTGTTGTAGTTCACCCTCCAAGCTCTTTGGCAGAGAGGATTACTGGAGTCCTCTACGCAGGGGCAGGGATTCAGCGGAGCAGTGGGGCCGGAGGTACCTCCTCTGCTCAGTTGGGGATTCTGTGCAGGACAGTTGGTTCTTGCAAAATGAAACTTTGATGTGGGAAAAATATCAATACAGCCAAAGCTGACCAACTAAACCAGCTTTGATTTTCCTGCCAGGAAACAATCCAGAAAATTGTATGTAGGCATCAGTCTAGACTTGAATTGTCTGATGTAGGCATCAGTCTAGACTTGAATTGTCTCAGTAATGCATGGGAGTTGTAGGGTTTTTGATCGTGTGCCTCCTGACTATTTTTTTTTTTTTTTAAACCACATTTTGGGTAAAACTCCTGTGCCAAAAGCAATCTTCTGCCTTACACTGTGGTCATGAGATGTCCATGATGCAATTTAGTCACCAGAAAGCATCGTGATGAATAATACAAACTATAAGTGGTTCTGCTGCTGTATTTGGCAGGGGAAGAGGAAGAGACATCAAAGCCAATATGTACCGGCATCCCTGAACAGAAATTCTCATTTCGAGCTTCTCATCACACCAGGAGTTTTCGCATTTTAAAATGTTAAAACACCACTGTTCTTTCCACAGGAAGGGAATTTTGCTTCTCAGTTTACAGCTGCTTTCATGTCGGTTTGTTCAAACTTTCCCACTTCAAGTGGAGTAAACACAACAATACTGAGATGGTACTGCAGTCACCAAAAACAAGTGAGATTTTACTGAGAACTTCAGGGGGAGGAAAGTGAGACAGCAACAGTTATGGCTGCCTGGCACTAAGGGCGACTGGACCGGGATAAATATTATCTTCAGTCAGTAGGCTCTAGTCGCTGATACTTATCGTTCTGGAGCCTCTTTACAGACAAATTTCTTTTTTTTATAAATGTGAGAATAAGTGAGAGATGGCATAGACAAAATTCTTCAGTAAGAACTTCTTTGATAGAAAATGAAATGAGGACTTCGTTTGAAAATGTTCATGGAATGTTTGTTTTTCTCCATTTACACTGGGAAGTCTGAACATCACATTTTCTTATGTTTTCTGGCACACATGGGATACAGTAACTAGCAAAGAAGAAAAGATGGGAATCATTCCCTATGCCGCTAACCGTCCAGCATGTATATCCAGAATTTGCAGAGAACCAAAACTTAAATGCTTTGTGACCCCAATTGGTTTTTCCTTTCTTGAGAATTCAGTCTCAGATTGTAAAATCTAATTCAATAACAACAGTTTCTAATCACCTCAGCAAGCATTAGGTATATTTTTTCTGCCTCTATTCTTTGATACGTGACCTTTCTTTCTTCTTTAAAATGAATGAAGTTGAATTAGTCTTCATGAAGTGTTCCACATTGTCCTGTATTGGAACCTTGGCCTCATCAATATTTACCACTTCATAGAATGCTGTGTTTGTTGCTAAATTAGCCATTATTTGAGATAATAGAAGACTCACTGGGTACCTAGGTGCCAGACACATGTAAAAGCTGTATTGAATAGGAAATGCTTTCTCTTTTTTAAGATGCAGCATACCATCTGCAGGCCTTTAGGTGGCTGACAAGTAGTGGGCTTACTAAAATCACCACCCCTATTCACAGTACAGACATGAGAGAGTTCTCAGTGATGAGTATTAACGCAATTATTCTTCAAGTTACAAATCCAGCTGCCCTTTCTTGTCATATGAGTGTTATTTCCCTGTAAGAGCTCCATTGATAATGTCCTAGCATCTGCTGAGACCCATCCTAAGTACAACTAATTTTCATTATATGTCTGTCTGGTTGATAATGGGGCATAGAGCAATCTAAGTCCTGGAGCAGGTAATGTTTCAAAATAAAAGAATACAAATTAAATGCAATGCAGATGTTACAGCATGTCAAATTATATTTATATTTGTATGGCTGCCAGAAGAAGCGGCTGTGATAAATGATCGTAGAAAGTAAAGGTGCCCAAACATTTGCAAGAGAGGTATTATCAATGATCTTCAAGACAAAATGACCAGGAATGAAGAAGCTGCAAATACTGCAGGTGCTGGTGGCAGAGCTAGGGAAGACGAGGAGTTAGAGAGGATACAGTCAATGCAGCTTGGCAGTGGGGCTAGCCATCTGTGTGTCAGGGAAGGGAGAATCCATATACCGGCTCTTTCTAAAAACATTGTCAGTATAAGCTCTTTTGTTGGTATGTCTGTTGGCTACCAGGGCGCTGATACTGGCTTCCTAATAGAAAGAGGACGTGGTCACAGTTATGAACAGTATAAAGAGCTGAGTCTCCACCTTTGCTTGGCTGGTCTCCATTCAGTTAAACCTGAAATAAGGTTGGTCGCATTGAATTCATTCCATGCCAGCCTTATCCATTGTTTATGAAGAAAATTTAAGAGACGTAAAGGGCTTTAAGAATAATAAAAATAGGTTGACATTGTATTTTACTACAATGCTTTGGAAGGATGCTTCCCACTCTGGTTGTTGAAAATGAGTTAATATGTCAGCTTCCCTGGACTATTTCTCCAATTTTATTCATTTTTGATTTAAATGGAATGACTAGAGCAGTGTTGCTAACTTCCCCAAAGGATGCCAATGGAAACTAGACTTTCTTACCATACCGTGAAATGAGGTTAGCCAGAGCAAAGGAAAATCATTTTTATATACCTCTCTGTAGGCTTGCTTCAGGTTTTGCTAAAAACAAGAGTCTTAGGGAAGCCATAAATATTTCTGATTTCAGGTTACAAGGTCCCAGGTTCAGTTCCTGCTGCTAGAAAGTCAGTCAGCACTTCTACCATCATCTGTCAGTAAAAGCACAGTAACCAACCGAAAATCTTCAGTGACTTCAGTTATTATACCCAGTGCAGGTACGTGGCTTTTTCTCCATTCTACAATCACGTACCTACTTGAGCATACTGAGATAGATACCTGTGTGGTACTCAGCCTCCTGTTTGGATCACTGCCTCTTTCTTGGACTTTTCACTCTTTTTGGTAACTGTGCTGACCACAAAAATCAGGTTGCTGCCTCCGGAAGGACAAAACTCTGTATGCCCTGACCCCTGTGGCACACACAGGAATGAAGCATTACGGCTGCTTTGTGTTCCTATTGATTCCATGAATAAATGATGACCTCCTTGTAATGATGAAGCGGTAACTATAATTTCCTTAAGGGTATAAGTGCCAAGCTAAATATTTAAAGCCCACATAAATAATTGAAGTATCAGTCTCTCTTCAACAGAAGGAGATTTGGGTTATAATTCCATTTCTCCCTGAATGATCTCCTGCATTCTTGGTGCAGAAAACTCATCTGGGAACCACAAATTATTTAGAAGGTTGCACTGCTGTTTATTTTTGTACCAAAACCAGATTAGTGTTACTTTTGCAAGTGTATCAGCAAAGCATTTTAGTATTTCTCTGACACCCAGCATGGGTGGGTGAGCTTATAAACCACGGAGCACCTTGCTAAGTTTCAAATAGTCAAATCCTAAATGCTCTGCCATTTGGGCTTTTTATTTCACTATGGATTTTATGACAGATGGGGAATTTGGGGCCTTTAGGAGTCTCATCTTCATGATATCAAAAGGTTTCCTTAATTATTCTTTAATAAACTTTGTCAAAATTAAAGGGAATGTCAAGAAGGGAGATCACATTGCCACAGGGTTCAGGGGAACCTCAGAAGACTTGAAGGTGAAGGCTGGGAAGACACAGGAAGGAGTATACTCATTTTTTTTCCACCAGGAAAGGCTAATTTTGGTTGTGAGGGAGGGGTTAACCCAAATGACAGAGCTCAGTACAAAGCAGGATGTGGAGGAGAATAATCTGGGAAACAGTTTTAGAGGTACATCCCATCTAGGCCTGGAGTCATACAAGGCTGGTGGACAGGGAGCTCGGTAAGGTAGGTTTCCTATCTCCTCCCTACTGCTACCTTGTCTTAATTATCTTTGCAAGGAGGAGCTGCATGCCATCTTTGAAAAGACAAAAAATTAACAGTGGCGGCATCCCACATGAGTCTACCATCTCCTATGAGTCAATATCCTGGCTCCCAAATGCTTTTAAAGCTGCATACCTCTGAACAAGGCAGAACAAAGCATTAAAAATAGCAGAAGGGTCTGTAGGCTCTGGACAAGTGCTGTTCTTGCTTATTAGGTGAGCCTATAAAAGGAGGTGGTGTTTTTTCCTGCTCTCCAGCATTTTCTGAACTGACACTGGGTTCTCACTAGCTGAGCCACAGAAAGCTCCTCTAGAAACTTTTTGTCCCATCAGTCAGATTTTATTTGAGATCTTCTGAAGAGAGTTTTTTCTCAGGTGGTTTGCTAAGAAACAAACTACAGTTACACTGATGGATAAATATCCTTGTTATGCTACCATTTGGCAGCCCTTTGCTAAAGACAGCAAGATATTTTATGCTTTGCTGTAATAGGCCTTGAAAGAGAAAAACTAAGTGTGCTGAGATCCCTCCCTTGCAGCTTGTATAAATTCTGAAAAGGAAATGAGAATTTGGACATTTGGATGAATAAGTATAGTAAACCTGTAAGAGTTTGCTGTAACAGACGTCACGTAGTTCTTGCTAACAAAGCACTTGACCTTGTAAGACACTTCTGCATGTGGCTGATTTGTTTGTAATGTAGGAGATAGAGATGGTTTGGTGTCCAGTGAGTGTCCTTGTAAGACATTAATGAAGTCAGGCTATGTTTTCCAAATGTTTGCTAAGTTAATCTTTACAGTGAGTTCCTCTAGTGCTATTATAATGCAAGTGTAATTGTAACTAATAGAGGGAGATATATGAGAAATACTGTGAAGTACCTAACCAGTAGATAGAGTTTACTGATGCATATATAAATCCCCATGCTCTGGGGATACAAGCAGAGTAGTTAGCAGAATGGTTTTCCTGTCTCTAAGATGAGATCTTTTACACATTCTTTAAGCTGTTTCTGTGAAGTCAGGGAGAAAACTATTGAGTACAGAAACTGCTAAATGCATGGTTGGTTGAGAAACCTCTATTGTGAACATTACTGAGGAGTATAAACTATGTATTTTGACATTTTGAACCATAGAAATGTATAATATTTCTTATAGTAACTTTCATAATCCTCATATAGCTCTGATGAAGAATGAATGTAATAAAGTTCAGGTGTGTAACTCTCCTATCATTTTCTTACAGTTCAGAGGTCTGAAAGCAATTGGGAAAAATTGAATTGAATGTAAATATGTGTATTGTTATTCAGTCTATATGATCATGTGTGGTAAAGGGTAGAAGAGGTGAAAGGTACTTTTTATCTGAAATTAAGTTTAACAAACCTTTAATAGGAATCAGTGGGAATCTACACAAATACCCTGAGTTACGAATTGTGGAGCTCTGCAGCAGGTGATCTCACTGAGCCTTCACTTCTGTGTGGGACAGGAATCCCTTGTATATGGGTAGGGGGACATTGCTGGAGCCAGTACGGGGTTCCAGTATCCCAGTTAAATTTGCCGGTGAACCTGAGTTGAGGATGTGAGCTGCTTCTGCAGGTAGAACTAAGCGGCTGCAAGAGACGTGATTGTATTATGGAGGGACACAGACTTGGTGGCTTTTGCATACTGAGATGGGCAATCATAGTGTGCGGCAAGTGTTGCCTTGGGTGTGGATGGCATAAGCTTGCCCCAGGATCCTCTGTATTTCCAATGAAAACTGTGCAATCCATGATAAAAACCATGCTGTCGTGCTTTCATTGCCAAGGCATCTGAATGGAAGCTGCAGAGGGCTTGTCTATGGGTAAAGCCATTCTTAGTCAGCTATTTTGGAGCAGCAATGTGTGAACTCCTGTATCTCAAATGTCTTTTTTTTAAAAAATCATTATTTAAAAAAAAAAAAATTCTCTTTAAAAGTGATGCTTAATAAACATAACTAGTGTGGAAAAATGTTGAAGCAGAGCTCATCTGTGAGGAAAGTTAGACCTAACACCTAAACATCCTCTCCTTCCCTTTATTTTGCCTCTGGTATAGGCAAACCTTAAAAATGGCGTTGCAAAGGTCTCTAAGTGATATATTTAAACTGCTGGGCTGTCCAACCTTGTCCCTCTTGGTTTTATTGCATTTTTTAATCACCTGAACCTCTCTGTGTAATATCCTCAGAGCTGAGCTCTCAGTAGTATCTTCCTGACTCAGGACTGACAGGTATAAATGGCACAGAACAGTAGCCTCGTCAAGCTGTGTGGCTGGCTCTCTTGGGCGAGCTGAGGCCTTTGGTAATACATTGCTAATGATGTGTAATTGCTTTCTGAATTGGCCTTTTGGAGAGAGTAATTGTATTATAGGAGCTACTGAACCTCACTGCGTGATCTTGCAAAGATGTGCTAAGCTGATAGATTCCCTTTCATGAAGTAGACTCGTCATTCAATAAGTGCTGCTGCAATTTACCCTTCTTAGTCAAGGCACTCTACTTTTTAATCTTCCACCACTGCACGACCTGCCACTCCTCCAGAGCTGTGATTTTTTTTGGGGTTGTTTTTTTTTCTTTTTTTTTCCTCAGGAAAACTATGGTTTTTTAATTTGAACTAGTCAGTAAAGCCCATAGTGGGAAACTTGACAAATTTCTTTGGTATTATTCAAATCAGAAACACGCAACCTCCCCCAAGCAACACTCCAGCCTAGGATCACAACCTAGAAACCCAGGTATGATTGATTTTGCTCATGGAAGTTCTGTATACTTTGGCTAATTCAGAGAAATGCAACCTTCTTGCTTGTGCGGATTCTGGATCAAAGTCTAGAGACTTGCTACTGATGGGCATGGAGCCTTGCCCTGCTTGGGAAGGCCACCAGTCAGCCCAGATGGTTTCAAGAGGTACAGTTCCTTCAGATATTGTCCTTTATGGATTACACTGAGCAAGTTTTAGTTTTTCTGATGAGCTGGGAAAGAATTTATTTCCAAAACAGATGCACACTATTCCAAGCAGGAGTCATTAGGTGCTGCGCTCCTTTGGTTTTGATTGTCTGCCATTATTTCTTTTATGTTGCTTTGATTTGATTATTCCAGCTGATGTGGAGCTGGAGATTCTTTATTGCTCTGATTGCACAATGTTGTGTTTTCTCTTGCTTTAATAAGAGGCTTGCCAATTTGTTTTTTGTGATTCATCTCTGGATGTCTTGAGGCTTCTTAATTTTGATGAGAATTTCACAGCTTATATTTTCACAGTGTTTAGGTTGAATGCTTATGAGGCTTATCATGATCCTTAGACAACAAGATAACTAAGCATGTGCCTGATTTTTAGCATATGAGTAGTTCCCAGGGATTTCAAGGGGATTTACTACATATATCTTTGAAGATAGACATAACCATATGTAATGTGCTGAATTGGGGCCTTTGTTCTTTATAGAACAGCTTCTGAAATAACAAATTGCAGCTTTGGCATTGTCTTCGGAATGGTTTCTTCATGTGTCGTCTGAGATTTGCCAGACTCAGTCACTCAGAAATCACGAGTCTATGTTCCCCTACCATTCATGACATGGATGGAGCAATCAAGAAATATTTTAAAAGATAAACTGCTAGAATCTTTCTTTCTATTTGGTTAAAGGTTGCATTTCAAAATCATTAAGTATAAAAATTAAGCATTTAAAGTAAAATGCAGAAGACTTAATTTGATTTCATATCTCTAGGAGCCAGGGAGTTAAGAAAAACACAAACTGTGATTCTCAATAGAGGGAATTTTGTCAAGGTCCCATCTCCAGAGAGGTTTAGGACTTTTCAGAAATCTTGAGTTGTCAAAAAATCAGCTTTGCCCAGAAGCATACCAGTTTTAGTGAAAGATTGTAATTTAAGAGAAGTGGTTACCTCTAAGTCAGGGAGAATGACTACATCTGAGCTGTATTTTAGATAAAGGTATTGAGA
The DNA here is from genome assembly GCA_013400195.1 of Aramus guarauna. Lineage (NCBI taxonomy): Eukaryota > Metazoa > Chordata > Aves > Gruiformes > Aramidae > Aramus > Aramus guarauna. The sequence continues at coordinate 597,986 of VXBL01003988.1, read as the reverse complement.
CCAAACTGGCCAAACATTCAGACTATTGAACCTCAGAAATATCTTTGGGGCAAGTTTCAGTGAGCAAAAGTCTCCATAAGGAGATTTTAAATATGGCCAAAATATCAGAGTACACGTAACTGTGTTTCTGCCTACATACGAATGTGTTTCCCATCCATCTTGGAGAGGGAGCCAGAGTTGACAAGTTGGCTTGGAGTCTGTTGTAGAAGGGACCGCGTATCTCATGGGATAGAGATGTTGTATGTAATTTGTAGGAGGAGCGGAATGGTCTTGAGTGCATCCAGGCTTCCCAAAACTAGCCATGTAGTCATGACAGCATGATTCATTTCTAAGTACTGTTACAAAATACTCAGTCTTGCTATAATCACACACCAGTGTCCCCTGGCCCTGTAACAGAGAAGAAAAGAGCTTGCCCATCCTGCAGGAATTTTGGGAGCTCGAAAGTTGCCTCGTTCTATGTTGGGATGAACCTGAGTCTTTTGATTTCTTTTTCTCTTGATGGTGAAAAAAACTCACTGAGCCCAAATAGAGGGTATTTCTCTGAGATTTGGAAAGTAAACATCCGGGAACATAGTATTTTAACCACTCTTATTCTGGTTCCTTTACAATGACTAGTGGTAAAATTTACCTGTGGCTCTTTCCTCTCGGCAGTCAGTAGGTTTGTGGGTTTTCTCTAGTTTTGTACTGAGAATTATCAGCTAGCCAAATGCTTTTAAAAGAACCTTCTTCTTTTTTGGAATTGGGGTCCCCTCCCCTTCCCTAGGCAGATGATTTTTTTTTTTTTTTTAACCTTCTTGTGTGGTTTACGATGGCTGTTGGTACTAGTTTTGCTGTAGAGGAAAAAGAAAGGAAAAAATGTAGATTACAAACACAAAGTAATTTATATGATAGAGCTTTAAAGAGAAAACAAAAAAGCTAGTGTCTAAAGAATTGTCAGTTTACTGACACCAATTAGTTATCTTGTGTGTAAGAGAAACCACCTTATCAGTCTACTTGGTTTAATACAAATCTTGTCTTTGTCTTTCGAGGGATGGAGTATTTACAACCACCACATGACAACAGCAGTAATTAAAAACGCAATCAACCTCCCCCCCACCTCCAAGAAACAAAGGGCTGGTGACTCTAAGCATACTTTAGATGTTTCTACCGATTGCACACAAAACATGATCTGTGAAAGTATTCAGAATCTCTCTCTTATTGATGCTGCAAACATTGGTGTGGTCTTGGCATTGCTGGGGTCATTTCCATCAGTACAACCTCCCATTCAGCTATCCCCCCTCCACCCAATCCAAAATATAACAAAGCCTCCTGGGGAAGTATGTGCCAGTGATCATAACAAGAATTCTGTTTACAGCTAATGAGACAGTAATTACTGTTTAATTAAATACCAGCTGATTGCTATCCCTGTATGTTTACTGGAGGCGATGACAGCAGCTAAGCTACAGCCTGTGAATTACCAGCTGGACCCAGGACTAGCCCAGTTATCACAATTCTTATGATGTATTTTGTTTAATTTTTTTTAAGTTTAGATTTAAGCTAATCAGAACACAGTGCTTTTCCACTGGTCTAGACCTTGAGTTTGTGAGATTCTCAGCAACACTGAAGTGGTGGGATTTGGGAAGGCAGAGCTCAATGGCAACATCCAAACAGAATCAGCTCAAGGGCCCCTGGCATTCCTGTAAAATTGAAATTCAGTTGTGGAGAGTTGGAGATCTGCTTCTATGGGCTGTGCATGACTTTCTCCCAGTTTTCTCCTGTTTCCCCTGAAATCCTTTTCTCAAATTCCAGCAAAGAGGAGTCCTGTGTTACTTGCTGGAAGTTGATGGAAGAAAGCAGTGGGAAGGATCCTGAGTCCCTTCCTAGGAAGGAGAAGAAATAGGGTGGTTGGCTGTTGTGCCCTTTGTTGTGCAGAGGGATTCTCCAGGCTTTTCTAGAACCTTCACCCGGTTTTTCTAGTGCTTTTATCTTTGTTATGCTACAAGACTTTACAAGTCTCAGGTGATTCCTTCCCTTTTCATGTTCTCTCCATGCCCTGAAATTCTGTATCACAGCCTTTTCGTTGCTGTGTAAATCGCTGTACAGGCTGCAGTCTGCTCAGAGTTGTGCTCAGCACCAGCACTCAGTGCCCAAGCCCCAGGCCTACCACCACAGCCGTGGTACCTCTCACTGACCTACCTCACGTGATGAAGAAGCTTTGTGAAAAGTGAGAAGTGATTTATTATTATTATTGTTATTTTTATTTCCTAGAAGTTTTCCTCATTTAGAGTCCTTTGAGACTAACATGGAGTCCTGGCTTACATTTACCAGAGAAAGGCTTACATTTACCAGGGTCCACCTTGGATGCTGTACAGTCTGAGAACTTTCACAGCCCTGGCTCCAGGGCAAAATCTTCTTCCCTCTGACACACAGTTAAATGTGAAATATTCTTCTATTGAATAAAGCTTTTGCTATTCTCTCTGCTGTTTTTCTGCCTCATTAAATGCAGACCATCGATTAAGCAACAGTGGCAGATAGGAAAAGGCAAAATGGCTTGGAAGTAATTGGTCTCTCTTGAATCTTGGAGGAAGAAGCCATAATCATGTATAGCAGTGATGTGTTTGTCTGCTGTGCATCTCTGTATGCAAGGAAACATAAAACTGCTCAAAATTCAAGGACTTTTGCATTTCAGAATATATTTGAGAACAGCCCCTTGTCTGAGGAAAAATGTTGCTAAGTTACAGAGTGAAAATTTTGGAACAGTGGAGTCCGTTTCTGGGGAAAAATGAGTCCCGTTTCTTCAAGCAGAGCCGATTTTCACAGCATAATCATGGGAAGAGTCTTACGCACATAAATGGGTTGTTCCTTCCCTGTTACTCAGCTGTGCTGGCTCTGAGCAGTGCTGACCATTGTACAACAGCGTTGAGCCGTTTTTAATCCCATCTGTTACACTATCAGTGCATGGAGAAAATCCTGCTCTGAACTGTGTCTGCATCCACATGCTCTGGCATGTTGATGGTGGATGCATAGATTGACTGATTCTTAATGTACTGGGAGTGGGACCCATTAGAAAGGGATTTTGTCTTAACGTGAAGAAGGGAATTTATTGTAGGAGGGCTCTGGGGGCTCTGAAAACTTACACTGAAATGGGAGGGCTTCACTGTCTCTCACTAAAAAAAGCTACATCAGGTGAGAGTGTTCTCACCTGGAGTCACTTCTGGAGAGCAAGTGAAGATGTAACGGATATAGCAGGATACAAAGAAAGACCAGAATAAATGGGAGGATAGGGTTAGATTAGGGACAGCAGAGTTGGGAAATGGCCTGTTGTGAGAGGGAGAACAGACTACTCTGTAAAATCTCAGATGCTTTGGGGGCAGGGTGGGGGGAAGAAACGTAATACATGGGAATTCAATGTTTGCTACATCTCATCAAGCAACCTGGAAATCACAGACCCATATGTAGCTAGGCCGTGTGCAGACTTATCACTAAGACTGGCTTTTTAGAGATCTGATAGTTCAGGCATGGTAAACAGGCCTCTTTGGGCACTGAAATCCATCAGCGAACGTATGTCCCCTCTCCAGCTAGGGAAGGTACTCACTCCCTGGCGGCTGTTGGCCCTAACTAGTGAGTTGATAGTGACATCGAGAAACAAACTCCTTCAAAACCATCAGCGTTAGGTAATATCAGTGGTACAGACTGAAAGGTGGATCTTGGTCATGCTGTTAGTAGCTACTGTTGCAAAGAGCAGAGAAATAAACAGCCCCAAACCTGAGAATATAAAAAATGATAGATGATCTGTATCAGGCAGGAAAGGCAGGCAAAAACAGTCTCAAGAAACAGAGCAGTGATCTGGAGAGAAATGTAAATAGTGTCTGAGTTGTGGGCACTGACAGGAAAAATACAAATGCTTGTAGAGTAAGAAAAGAAACAGCTTTGCAGAGGTGTACAATCAATTACTGGAATAGGTGAGTAAGAAGGACTAGTTGAAACTACTTCACTGCAATGGCTTTCTGACAGTATGCTGGATTTGTGGCTGAGCAGGTGCCTTTGAGAAAAAGTGGCTGCTTTCCACACCCCCCCCTTTTCTTTTTCCTATTGAAAACTTGAACTCCTGAAAACCAAACATTTCACTTACGTCTTTTAACACTGGAAATTCTACTAAGAAAGCTCCCAACTACTTTTCATGGCAACTCAAGGCAAAACATCTTATGCTGTTTTTTGTTCTTTACCATTTTCTGTGAGAATAATGACCGGTGCCACCACTGACTCACAGTAAGCCGGATGAGCCAAGTTACATCTCTGCACAGAGATTGCCTTCATTGTGCTAATGGACTGCTAGTGTGAGGAGGAAAAGAAAAAGATTATTTGTGGAACTAAAACTTCAGCCATCACAAAGACAGCCAGCTCAGATACTCCCTGTCAAACTGACAAACTCTGTCCCCGATGTGAGGAGCATTAAGGGCTACTGCAAAGTTTGACAGGGTAGCTCCTCATAAATCATTGGAAAGCAAATCCAGATAAAACCTCTGCACTGGCTTGTTAGCATCTGCTGGGACTGTGAGATCTTTGGAGTGGCACAGGTGGGAACAAAAGGTGGCAGGGACCACAGGAAATCATGTAGTCCAAAGCAGGCTAAGCATTGAATTCAGCTTAGGGCTGGCTTCAGCTGGAGCTTGAAAACCTCTGAGACAGCACAATGCAATTGTGAGATAGGATGTAATCAGGTGCAATGCCAGAGCTACGTCTTTCCAGCCATATGCTTCCTGGAAAGGAACAAATGCTTTATCATTTGGGGGGTCCTTTTGAAAGGCTGTTGATGTCTCCCTTGAAAACACCACTTGGCAATTAGCCACTAAAGCCAAGCAGTAATACAAATGCTGGGTGTTAAAGCCAGGTCCTCTTCAAAACATAAATTTAAGAAGAGATTGCATGTAATCCAGAACAGGTTTGTCACTGACAGAATAAAACAGCAAGAAAAGGAGCTATTAAAAAATGGACAAACTCTGCCTATTGGTTAACCCTATGGAGCATGATAAAGATGGAAAAGATTCACAGTATCTTTTCCAATAGGAAAATTCCTGCCAAGATTCACAAAAGCTTTTTCAGCTTTAGCTGCCAAAAATCAGTTTGTGGCAGGTGAAAGTAAATGAGTAACAGCTATGTGAGGACTGCAACCTCCCATCTTTGTATAAACACCTTGGTAGACCAGAAGAAAGCTTATAACCAACCTGTTGTCAGCAGCCCAGAGCCCTCCTACAGTCATTCAAGGGCTCAGCAGGCTATTATGGAGATACGAGAACTATTTCAAATATTATAGTTTTGTTGGCTCCAGCAAAGAGATCTCAAAAGCACTTCTGACTGGACCTAACGACTATTTTCAGTTCATTTCCATCTGAAGTATAGGAATATAAATGAGCTCCAGTCAATCTCTGCTAGTCTACTGGGACTCTATACCCCAAAGTCTGATCAAATTAACTTGAAGCATTTTAGCACACAAGTGTGTTTGGTTCTCTCATTTTAATTTCATATAAATTCAAGCACTGAATCATAATTCAGCAGACTGGAGCATCAAGAAAGCTAGGAGAAAAAAAAAAAAAATCTCTGGATTTACCATTAACCAGCAAAAGCTGGTGGCTGCCTCTGAGATTCACAGTCCCGTTCTGGGCTTCGGAAAAGTGCTTTGGGAAGAAAAGGAAAGGAAAGCTAAAGGAAGCCCAAGCCCCTGCAGAGCGTCAGACGTGTGCAGACCTGCCTCTGAACTCTGTGGGCAGGACACTGATTGAAGGAGACAGCCATGGAACAGTGACACTGTGCCCAAGATTGCCACTGGCCCTTCCTACCGGCTCTAGCAAGTCAGAACAGCACGTGGGCTCTGAGCTCTGTGTGTCTGACTCACAGCTACTTAAAGTTTGATGATGCCACCAGGTTTTTCAGTTCCGTTTAATCTTTTAGACAAAGGGTTGTGAGCCTTCGGGGCTGATGAGTGGGGGGGCAAAGATCCTTTTCTGCTCTCTAGCCTGTTCTTCATCTCCATGCTGCTTAGGAGGATGCTGCAGTCTGTCCTGGGAAACCTCACTCACCATAGCAGCTCATATTGATGTCACACTGCCACGGCGCTGGGTATCGGCGCCTACTCACTGGGATGTCATTTACACTGGGTCACATTTAGACCTGTGCTGTCACCATGGTATTGGTGTACTGCTATCAGCAGTATGGATCTGCCCAGCAATCTGTCCTCTGGGAAGGACCTTTGCAATTTTTCTGTACTGGGCTGTGTGATACAAAAGATGAGAAGCAACAACATGTCAGTTCAGCCACCAGGTATCAAAATGACTGACAGCTTGGGGAGGCAAAGCTGTGACTACACTGCCTTGTCCCTTGAGAGTGCTTTGATATGTAGTTCTGCTCCAGGCATTTGCTTCAGAAGTTCGCACCTAGATTTAGACTCCAGCACGGGACCATGGCAGCCCTATGCTCCTCGAGGAGTAACAAGGACTAAACTAAACTAACGGGACCATGGTCGGGAAAGGCTGCCAGGAATGTGCAGAGAGGAAAGGGGTCCCAGACTTAGAATGGATTTGGTGAGGGAGAAACTGCTTACGGCCAGGTTTTGTAAGGAGTTGCAGTCTTGGGAGTATAGATGGGAGCACATCAGAGGATGTTCGCAAGCACATCCCTCCTCTGAGCATCTCTGTATTCCCAGTCAGATTAGTTCAACTTACATGGCAAAATATTTCTAACTACCAGCAAGGAAAACTCATCCTGAGATCAGAAAAATAATAATAGTAACTCTTAGTCCTTATACAGCACTTCAGAGCCTTCAGGATGCTGAACAAACATTAGCTAACGAATCAAGCTGTGCTGCTTCTCCTGCCCCATCTCTAGCAATAAATGCTCCAAGATTAGAAACTTGCTGACACATTTGTGCTGAGGGTGCCTCAGGCAGAGGGTACTGTGGCTCTAGAGCTGTGTTGCTTTTATGGTGCTGACAGGGGTAAAAATGGATCATCATGTCAGCAGATATGATCAGGATATGTGCAGAGTTCATCCTTCCAAGACTGGTGTACATGCAGATTAAATCTGCTGGTGGCTAGGGTGTTGTTGCGGCCACAGTTCCATCCATAGGAAGCAAAAGTGCTGGATAAAGTGCCAGCCTTGCAGTCCTGTGGCCAAAACCTGTTCGCTCAGTGTCATTGAGTAAGCAGGGAAAAGCTCTGAGGGTTTTAAGGACAACTCTAGATGCATTTCTAACAACCAGGTGCAGAATTTGGCCATTTTCTGTATCATCCTTGTGGTTTTCAGTGGGTTTGTCGCAGTTTCCCCATCACCGTGGCAGGGCAGTACCACCAACTGCTTGCAGCAATATCTGAAGATCCTCCCTGCCTTTTGGGACACTGTAGGTGTTGTCCCATTACTCCTGAGGCACTGTCTTGCCTTAAACACCTCTTCCTATCCTCTTCCCAGCCTATCCCTAAGAGGGACTAGACAGTTGCAATGCAAAATGGCAAGTACTAAACATCTTTATTCCTGTAGTCAGTCGTAGTGATTTTGGGGGATAGGATGCTAGTTTTAGTTTCCCCCAAAACAGAGGCTAACGTTTATTCTGCAAACCTGGGGGGATACTCCAGGGGAGAGAACGAAAAGGCAGAGCTGAATTGTAAATCCTTCTTTAATCTCATTAACTGAAGTGTTTTGTGGCTCGAAGGACTCACTATATTTACAGCATGATTAAATGCTTGGATAACTAACAGCTATTAAGTGGGCAGTATCTAGATGCTACTGAAAGGAGATAACATATTGGGGTTTTTTTCTCTCTTCCCTTTTTTTTTTTTTCTTTTTTTTTTCTTCTCCCCTACCAATTGCTGATATGTAGAAATAGCAGTGACAGGGCAAATTGCTGCATGTCTGACAGCTCTTTGCTACTACTGAAATGGATGAAGGGAAAAGATTACCTATATATACACTCCAGTCATGGTTTTCAGGCTCTTTCCAGGAACTGTAGAATTTTCTGCACTGCAGAATTTACCTTTGTGGAAAGAAACCTCATCTGGCTGGGCAAGACTGCTACCTGTGTGCTCATATTGCTTGGCTTAAATGCTCCCATGATGTCTTTTAATATGAATGAATGATGTAGAGAAAGAGAAACACTGCTTAAGGTAATTATTATAATGTGTTCCCAGGGATTTAGCTGTGGGTTTGTAGCCTCATGTTATTTGAATTTTTAATTGGTGCAAGAAAAGTGTATGAGGGAAATGGAGGAAATTGTATTTTATTGGTGGGGAGAAAGAATTTCCCAGCTGTTTTGCTTGAAAGGTTTGAAACTAAGAACAAACCCTCTAATTTATAACGGGTCAGGGTGGGAAAGCAGAGACATCGACCACCTCTGTCCAGCTGCTCATTTGGTGGAGTCCAAGAGAAGCAGGCCTGGGCTGGTGGAGTCAAAGAGGAGAGAGACCTTCCCCAGGACCAGCATACTGCACTGGAACCCACCAAACCCCCTCTGGCCCCAGATCCTGTCCCACAAGTACTCAGAGATGTTTTATTTGAGGTAAACTCTTGGAGATAACTCCATTGGTGTAGTATATAAACATCAGAAAATCTTTATAGGTCCTTGCAGTCCTACTCTCTGAGAAGGGGATAGTGACCAAGAGGTTAACTCTGAAATGTGGGATTGAAATGAGACTGAGCAATTCTGAAATGTGAGAATGTTTCATTTAGATATTCACGAGCTGGGGTTTCTCATTATTTCAGTTCAAAAGAGCTTTTCAGTCTAAAAATTATTCCAGTTTAATTAGGAAATATTTTTAAGGGAATTCAGTTTTTGTTGAATCTGAAAAGAATTTCTTTTAATTATCATTTTAGAAAAACAAAAATAACCCCAAATACTTCTTCTCATCTTGAGCAGACAAGCCCAGCTTTTTTATTTTTCTCTCTCCTTCTCTCTCTGTCTATCCATTTTTGATATGGCTAATGAACTAAAATTGCTGTTGCTCACAGAGCTCCACTCTGATCTGCCCTCTTCATCAGTACATATATGGGAAAGGTCTTCTGAGCTAGACAGAGAGGGTGAACAGAGAAAAGCCTTTAGTGAGAACACAAAGCACGAGAGGGCAGGGTGGCCGTGGAGGCAAGGCAGGAATGGGAGACCTGTAAGGACGATCTGTAGACCTGGGGTTTCTCTTCTCCCTATCCTCATGCTGACAAGTTCTCTCTAGCTCATGTTGTTATAACGTCTGATACTCCACATTTTGAGCCCGTGCTGTTTCTTTTGCACAAGCGACCCAGACAGACAGTAGCCCTGAGGCAGCCTGCAGGTTGCAGGACAAGCATGCTCAATGCTTTCCACTGTCTGGCCACTTTCTGATGCTCCCTGGCAGCATGAAATGTGCTGGCAGACCTGCCTACACAGAGCTGGTGCCACTGCCTGGAAGTGCCGAGGTGGATGAGGGACAGAGAAGCTGCTGTCCAGGGGCAGGGGCAGGAACCTGCTCTGGTAACAACTTGTTACTGAGTAGTTTTGTACTGGAGCAGAGGGATCTGGGATTTCTCTGAGGGGTTCAGGGGTAAAATATAAGATGCCAACAAATTAAAACTCCCAGGGATTTCCCAGACTCTGCAAGTGTCTGCAACCCACTCTGAGAAAACCTGCCAGGAGGCTCATGGTGCCTAAGAATAGGATCATGTCACTTGTAGTAGTCTGTGTAACCAGCTTTTGGCAGGGCTGCCAGCTGCCACCAACGTGTCTGTGTTAGGAGCCAGCCCACAGGGATACCAGCTAGTAACCGCAGACATGGCTTTAGCTTTTTTATGTGAGTTGCACGTCTTTTCAGCTCGAGAGATCTCCTGTTTAACTCTTTGAAGGGTGGCCATCACACCACCTGGAGCACACAAGCAGTGTGTGGTTCAGCCAATGCTGAGCTAACCCAGGTCAAACTGCAATGGACAAATCTTTGGAAGTAATTAGCAGGGTAGACCTAATTGCATATTAAAGAGCAATATATAACTAGTGTAAACTGCATAAATATCCTGGGTGTGCCCATTTCTGTAGTCACAAGGAACTGGTATATAGTTTTATGCTAGTTTGTACCTCATGCAAGGCCAGTGAGGTACTTCAGGTGCAAGAAACATGGCATGAATCATGCTGCACTTCCATCTTGGCTCAGACCCACAGACTTTATCAAGCATTCTCCATTGTCACGACACTCTTGGCTGGTTTGTTGTCCACTTGACTCCTGTTATGACTCCTGGAATTTGCTGATAAGCGCAGAAAACCCCACACCCATTATTAGTTTTTGCGGGGCCATTTCAATGCATTCCATCTCAGCCAAACACACAACACCCACAGAATCTGCTTGTGTAAAATTTCCAGCTGGGATAAGAGAACATTTCTGGAGAGACTGGTCACACACTTGCCCTGTGTGTGAACTCTACAAGAAAGATGCTTTTAGAAGTGAAGAAATAGTTATATGATGTTGACAGTTCTTCATCAGGGGAGGGTTAGTAGAAGAGAGCAAGGTTTCTGAAGGATATTAGGAGGCCGTTTTGCATTAGTTGGCTGATAAATATGTCTCATGCACAGTGTTCATTTGCTCAGGAGCTGAGCAAGCTCTTAGTACTCAAAACTTTCACCTCTTGGTAAACAGCAGCAGCCACCTCCCAGAGAGGGAAATGTGTCCCTTGCTCCATCCACTTCATTTTCCCCATTAACACAGGAGCTTTCTTTATCTAAGGAACAGCCTCTATTCACATGTCTCCGCACTCCACCCTGGGGTCTCTGCAGCTGTTCACTTACAGCAAATGAGAAGCAGCAGCAAGGTGAGGGTGCAAGAGGAGATGGAGACACAGTGCACATGGGAGACTCAGAAAAGGTGCTGTGAAGTTTCGTTTTTTTTTTTTTCCAATCCTGCCATCAGCCAGGGCTGACAGAATTGCATGAGGAAGAAAGAGAGAGATGGTAGCAAGCCTAGAGGAAAAGCCTGAGACAGGGAGAGGAGCTGATGTGGGAGAGAAGCCAGGACACTGGTCCTGTCTAGAAAGGAAAGGCCCTAAACAGCTGTCCATGCTCCTGACCAGTCCCATCGGCCTTGTCTTGCTTTGAAGGGTAGTGAAGCCTCAGCAGGTGGAAAGAGGTGTCTGATAATGAGAGCATTTGCTTTGGGAGCACCTATGCTCTGGCCTTAGAGCAGTGATGAGTGACAGTGACTGTTCTTTACTGAAGCCTTCAGTATCCTGATGAGGGCAAAGGTGGTTTTTATCCCCAGCGCCTCTGAGACACTCCATAATCAGGAGGGCTGCACAGGACCTGGAGTCCTGCTGCCTCAACCTCAGTCTGTGAAAGGGGTGAGAGCTCAGCAAGGAGCTCCCCAGTGATCCTCTGTACTAATTGAGGAGCAAACACTGCCAGGCTCTGCTCTGTGCAGATCTCCTGTGCTGAAAGAGGCCTAAGAGTTCACCCCTGAACAGCCCTTGTGTGCTGGTTGTCAGCTTTAATGAAATCAGGGCCCTCTAACACAGCTGCCCATGTCCTCACGCTGCTTAATCACCAGCCACTGCAGCCCGTGCAGGAAAGTAGCTCTTTGGCACAGCGCTGGTGCGTACGGCAAAACCTCCTTCCTGCAGTTGCAGTGAGAAAAAGGAGGCTGTTTTTCTTGAGAGATTTAACTCACTGAGCAATTATTCATTTCAGTGGCTTTACTGCAAAGCTTGCTTTGTCTCTGCTCGGGTTTTAGTTGAGAGAGGCTTGAATAATTTAGAGCCAAGAGTTTCGGGGTTATTTCTATTTGATCTCTCATTTTCCTTTTCCTTTTTCTCCTACCCCATTGCAGTCATATATCTTTTAACTCAAGTCCTCTTTTCTTTTGTAGGAATGATCTTGCTTTCATTGGGAGAAATATCTGCTACTTTGGGTGGAATTAATCTCTTTTAACTGTAGCTACCTGAAGGCAAATGGAGAGAGCAGCACCAGCCTCCAAATGAATCCTGTCTCTGCAGTCTGCACTAAACTTCTGACTCTGACATCAGTGTTATTTTCTTCATAGACGTGTAGATGAGGTCCTTCTTAAACCAGTAGATTTTGAGAAGATGTAGGAGGAAAATGCATGGTTAATTGCATTACAGAAGAGTTGCAGCCCCCTTCCCAGGCTAGGCAATGCCAGGAGGAAGAGGAAGAGGTATAGCAGAGAGCTACCTATTTTGCCCAGAGGATGCGGTGAGATAAGGAACAGCATTTTTCTGAGCTGTTGGGTAACCCTCCTTCTCTCTACTACTTTCCATGCTAAATGGGGGGGGGCCTGCCCGCTTCCATCATCAGCATCTCTCCTTCAGCAGCAGGGCAGTAGGGATGGCAGGCAGCAGGAGTTCCCTCCACAACGACCATGCTACTGAAAAACAGGTAGTAGGAATGTTCTCTGCTGGGCACAGTTGTGTCTGCTCACAGGACCATTTACTGGCAGAGTACTTGCTTCAGCATGGTGGCAGAGGGCCCTGCTGTTCAGTTCTTAGACTAGAAAACTTCATTACTCCAAGCTAGTTTGAGGAAGGATCTCGGCCTCCAAAACTGGACAAATTATTTGCTGAGAAGGTTCGGTCATTTTTTCCAAAGACACCATAGGAAGCAAAGACTGGATTGGTCTCTGGAGCAGCTGTATACTAAGGCAGCAGAATGTACTGTCCTTGTTGTAATGTATCTTGTGGATCTTTGGGGTGAAAAGCGCTGGGTAAATGGAAGCCTCATTCCTTGCTCACCATAGTCTTGTCACTACATGAATGTAGATTGTGCAGACGGTCCAATCCAAAGATGTTTTGGTTTCAATCACAAGTTTTGAGCTTTTAATCAGACTCTGAGTACAGATATGCAGTGGCAAATGATTAAATTACTCCTGCTTATCAGCTGAACCAGAGGAAGTGAGCCCATAGGTTTAACTGCAAGCCAAACTGCATTAGCTTGTTCCAGTGATTAATCTGTCTTCTTGCTCAAGAGTTGGCATTTGATTGCTTGTGTGATGGTTCACTTCGTCAGCCTCTGGGATCAGAGTCTGTTGTGTATAAATGGGGGACTGATAATGAAAGCTCTTTCATTTCAGCTTATTGATGTTGTATTTACCACAAACCATTTGCATTCCTTCCCCAAATGTGGAGCTGCAAATGCTGAGTGCCTTTTTTGGAGGTCTGGTATTTCCGTTCCTTTGGGGTACGTCCATGCGGGTATGTCTGAGCTTGAGTTCACCTTCATCCTAACCCAAAAATGTGAATGTTGCCAGTTTGCTGGAGTTGAGCTCTTATTTTTTGTCCTTGTTGAACCCAGCTAGATTTATTTTATAAAGTTTTTGGTCAGGAAATACAATTTGCAACATTTGCAGCAACACAATGTTTTACTCCTTGTAAGAAGTATAAATAGCTATCATATTTCTTAATACTGCTTACACTGTAATGCATTAATTTGACTGCTCCTATGTGTTTCATTTAATATTTAAACCAAATGTTTCTCTGACAAAATGGACTTAGCTGTAGCCATTGGTTATCTCACTACTGGGCATTTATTGGGAAATTTTCTCCCAAGATTTGGAATTTGAAACTTGGTGGCATGTACATCTCTACTCAAGTTCTTGCTATCAGCTGCAAGTACAGCAATTTGTTACTCCTGCAGACCTCTGAGTACACCAGATTTTGGAGTCTATTTGAAAACAAAATTAAGCAAGAAGTCTCTTCTAGCAAAATTCAGGGTTATTATCTTCATGACTAAGCTGTGTAGGAAACATAAGATGTGTAACCTACCTGCAGTCTCCCCCAGGTCCTTACCAAGAGTTCCTCTCACCCCTTTCAAGGGTGGAAGCAGCACTTTACCTCTTGAGCAACATCTTTTACTGCCTCATTTTTGCCTGCTGGCCACTGCAGTTATAGCTGGAGGTAGTTATCTAAATGCTGCTGCATGCAAATAGATATTCAAAGTGCTTCTGTAGGACAACCTTCCCTCCTCTACTACTTAAGGAAGACTTATTGCATGGTTGCTTTGACCTCTCCTTGTCTGTGAGAAAGCACATAAAACAATGCTAATTTGCCTGGAAATGATTCACATCAACACAAAAATATCCTTCAATACGGGTATATGGGTATTTCCCTCTTTAGATTTATCCTTCTGCTTAGCAAGTAAATTGAAATAGCTTTATGACTCCATCCTATAACATGAAGAATTTTATTGGCTTTATAAGACCTCACAAACACAAACTGAATACATTTTATGACACAGCAAGCTGTGTCCCAGTGTTTTTCAGAGCCTGGAAATAGAGATATGACTGACTTGGCATGTTTTGATCATAAGTTTTCAGTCTGGGGGACTCAAACTATCAGTTTTAATGATATGTTCTTTCACCAAAATGAAAACACTTCACTTTATCACTGAATATACCAATATTTACCTGTTTGGGGAAGTTAATTCTGTGAAATTTCTAAATCTGGTTTGCTGGGTTTTTTACTTGAAATTAAATTATTCTAAAGGTCAGAATTTCCCAAGGAATGTAAATGAAACAATCTGGTGGACTGAAGTCTTTGTGCTTCTTCTGAGAGTAAGAGAAATCTGATAGGAAATATTTGACCCAAAGTATTGAAAAGGTTGTCTTGATACCCTGAAAAAAGTTCAAGTTCCAGTTAAAAAGTTGACGTAAATCATGCTTTTCACCAACACCTCAGTGGTGATAAATGTTATTTTCTTATATCTAAGCATTTCAATGTTGTCCTTATCCATGCCAAAGAAATCTTGATTTTTCCTTCAGATAAGAGAACAAGAAGCATAATTTCAGTTCTGACTGTAAGCTTGTTTTAAGCTCCAAAATAGAGCTGGGACTGGATAAGTTTTTTAACTAATCCTGATGTGAGAGTCGAAAATGGGAATAAATCTGCTGCCTAGGATGAAACAACCCCATTAAGAGCTTTTTCCTAGGTGGCTTAATTAAAAGATTAGATTATAGATTGCAGTGATATATTGGAGAGCTTTTTGCTATAGCATATTTAAACTTACGGCTGGAATATAACAGGCATGCACATAAGAATTCTAAAGACAATTTGGGAACAGGAGTGTTGCGGCATGATGTATAAGTGCACATTTCCCAAGACCATCCTCATTGTTACCTGTCAGTCCCTTAAGAGATGTTCAGGAAGGAAAAGGCAAAGGCTGTGCAAGTGAGGGATGGAGTTTGCAGATGGAGACACCTGAGTGGGGCTGCTTACATGGAAAACAAGCTTCCAGGACTGCTCTGCCAGCTTCCCCAGTTTGGTCCGGTTCGCTACAGTTGTCTGTACGCTGCACAAGAGCCTTCTGGGCAGCGTGCACAGAGCTTGCGTGCCATCGGGAAGGAGCAATACTGTTCAGCCTTCCCTTCGCTACCCTTAATGTCAGACCCTTATGTCTGATCGAGTTGTATTTGTCTCATCTGATCAGCTGGTTTCTGGTTTTCTTGTTGCTAGTAATACTTTTCTTCTTTGGAAGTGTTTACTTAAACCACAGAAAGAAAGTACTGAATAGAAAATGGAAGCAGCATTTATTTGAAATATTTGGGTTAGCTTGAAAAATGAATGTGCACTCACCTTTCTATGAACCATAACAATAAAGTGTGGCACTGCGGCAGGCTGGATTGTACACTGCTTATGGAGAGTGGCAGCGACCTTCAGTCCTCAATCTGGTGTGTAGAAACGTTCAATTAATGTCACTACCCTAAGGGCTACAGAGACCATTCTTGCTCTCAGTCATCCTGATTTCCCCTCCTACTCTCCTTTACCCCTAATGGAAAGGAGAGGATGGATAAGGAGGATAGAAATGAGATTTTATCTATATAAACTTTTAGGAAAGGAAAAGAGCAGAAAACTGATGCAAGAACAAGTTCCTGGAACACACGAGTGGGAATGTTTTGGGACACAGAGAGGCAGAAGCAACCCGAGAGAAAGCTGGATTCTTGCCCCTAGAAGAAGGAATTGGCAAAGGTGAAAATGGAGGACGGCTGGGATGAGTGTGAGTGTGATTCTTATAGGGGAGAGAAGGAAGAGCAATGGAATAATGGCAACTTTCAACACAAACAGGAGATGAGATCTCATGGGAAGCAGATCCCAGGAGAAAGAAACTACGGAGACAGCTAGGCATTTTTCATTTGATAGGAGGACTACGAACACAAATCATCTCAATTTAGAGGAAGAATGGAAGGTTCAATAAAAGGGAGCTTGACAAAATATAAGCTTTCCATTGATTTCTTGTTTCCTTACTGTGTTTGCAGAAAATGGAAAGTAGGTTAGATGAGAAAAGCTGGCCTTTAAGAGTAGTCATATGTGGAGGGTCACAATCAGAACAGGCAGCATGAATTAAGACCCAGGTAGTGAAAGAAATCCCAGGTTAAATGAAATCATACAATAATGCTATGAGAGGCCATGGAAAAGCCTTTCACAGATGAGCCCCACAATGCTAAAGAGGTGCTCACTGAAATGCTGTCTGTGAGGAAGTGGTTGGTGTAACTCATATGGCAACAAAGCCTAGACCAAGGAGAGATCAGAGGAGAAGCAATTTAGGTCAAACAAGCTGCTCCTAAGGAAATTCATCAAGGGATGAGGAGGAGAGAGTTAATTTCTGCAGGATGAAAACATGCTGGAGAACTCAAACAGACCTGTACAGCCTGGCACCATTTTTCCTGTATGGGCACAGCCAGTTGAAGAGCCCCAGCCTGGCCTTGCATCTGTACTTCCACACTGATACTCTCTCTTTGTTCCACTGGCCTGATAACACTGGCTGGCACTGAAGTTCTGCCATTTTTTTATTAAAACCAAAATGTTTTCATTTACCCAGTTTCCCAGGGCAAGCTATATGGTGCAAAGGGCTAGAAAACAACATTCAGTGGGGAAAGAGGGGCAAAAATGAGCAATTAGTAGAAGGAGAAGTTAGCTGAACCTGGGGTGCCTTTTTAAAAGGCTTTCTTTTTAAAAAAGGAGACAGGGGTTTCAACTTCACCTCAATATCTGGAAAATACTGCATAAATAAGCTTAACTGTTTGTTGAGCATATGAAAGATAGAAGATGAGTAGCAGCCAACCTGGATTAGAAAAGCATAAATCATGTCAAATAAATTGAATTTACTCCTGAAACAGAGAAAAGCCTTTTGGATAGTAGAAAAGCAGATGTCATGGAAGGCACTGTAGTTAAGTGCAAGAAATATGACATTTTGATAAGTGTGTTAGAGAAATCTGGTCTAGATAAAACTATAGTAGGAGGTTGGAAGAATTAATTGGGTCAGGTTTCATTAGAAATTGTCCTGTGTCCAGTTCTGCTCAGTATTTCCATCAAGACTCTGAACCATGTGATAGTGGATGAATTCATTATGTTTTCAGAAGGCTGGGAGGAGCACTGTGTGTGTGATCGTGACAAATAGCATGCTGGGGAACGGTTTCATTAGAATACAAATATACAGCAACTACTGCTAAGCAAAACAGCCAGCACTCATCAGGTGCACAAATGTGTATTTAGGAATACCGATTTGGGATAGAATGGGAGAGCAGCTGAGTTTACAACAGTGTGTAAAGGAAAGCTCAGGAGGGATGCATGACAATCCTTCAGGCATGTGAAAAACTGGTTCAAAGGTTCATTTCAAAATGGAGAGGAGTTCAAGGAACCCCAACAGCACTGACCATTTCAGAGCTGCAGGCTGAAAGGACCTTGCAAAAAATCTTGAATGAGAATAGAGCCAATGATGAGTACTGCAGAGGGAATAGTGTGCATAGTCATGGTCCAAGAGCTGTAAGCCTAATGGGAAGAGAGGACTGGTAGGTAACACCTAGCATTTCTAGGAGATGACGACAATTAAGGCAACTGCTGGGGTTATGTCCTAACCTAGCACCATGGCTTAAGTTACAAGGATGCAAGAGTCTTCCTACACCTTTGGGTAGAGACCCTGATATCAAGAGATACCGTGTGTCAGAGGAACAGTGTCTCTGGGCAGAGTCTTCATGTAATTTGACTGCTGGTTACAGCCACAGACATGCCAGTTTAGCAAGCAGTCTGTCAACCTTGCTACCATACCTTGCACCAGTTTCACTGCCTTCTAGCCACCTCATTGTGTATCCTGTAGTTAACGGCGATCAAACTGTTCTGTGTCAAAAGTTCAGTTTCTAACACTTTCTTGCATAAATCACCTTCCTCATTCCACATTCCTTACATGTAATTCTTGGTGTATATTGTGGCCTAACTAATGTAAAAAGATTTTTACAGTCATCTTGTGGTCCTCACTGGAAAAAAATCTCTTCCACGCCCCTGCTACATAGGACAACCTGGAGCAAAATGAAATTGCAGCAAGATTCAGCTTAGACACTAGTGAAATCTTTCTAATGCTATGAGTAGTGATGCACTGAAATGGATTACTTGACGAATTTTCCCATCATTAAAATGGCAAATTGGTTTTGCCCTTAATGCCTTTCTGCAGAGACAAGCAGCTGGCTTCCAGTTCAGTTTAGTGCAGGCTGTCAGAAGTTGTAAACATACATTGCTCTCTCTACTGGAGACTACTTTTGTTACTTGTTTCCATCTATTTTTGAAAAAGCCGTTTAGGTTAAGAGGGTCTATTGTTTGTATAGTGGAGCAATTATGCTAATAATAATGTAGAGTTGTACTTTATTTTAATATTAATTTTAGTGACTTGGATATGACAGCAATTTGAATGTATGAATGACTAAAAAAGGCAAAATGTTTATGGAAGTACATAAAACTAATGTTATGCACTCCATTTTACAAGTAGTTTGAAATGGGTTTTTAATAAGCATTTAAAATGATGTATTCATGTCTGTATAAAATGTCATATCTCTTCTTAGGAAAAGTGATTTTAAATAGCTCTTGTAATTAACTATTTATTTATTAGTATTAAATTATTTACAATGGTATATTATTAGAAGCATTGAATCCTTTTGTATTGGAGAGCCTGCCCACTATCCTTATGGTTGGTTATTCTTTATTGTGTGCTGTGGCTGTGCTAAGACAATCTGTTAGGGAAGAAGGACTGTGCACTCTGTGCTGGCAGCTCATATTCTTCCTTTGCTTCTTGTTAGCATCTGTTGCCTTTGTTTAGGGTGAAATCCTGATTCTGGTCACAGATCCTTGCCTAGCCATGCTGTTTGTCATCAAACCCTGAGGGGATGGGGTATTCTTATTTTAGCAAGAGCTAAAAACAATGACATTTTCCAAACCTTGCATCAGATTCTTTCTCTGGGAGATCCAAAGCAAGTTTAGACCCATGGAATAAATGGTAAGGTGGTTGTTGCCATTCATTTAAAACTCGAAAGAAGATAGGCCTGGAAGAGGTCTCTAGAGGGCATTTTATTTAATCGATTTTGCTCTAAATTCATGTTATCTCTACCCAAAGCATCTATATTGTTAAACTTCAGTGGCAGTGATTCCACAGCCTCCCCAAGCAGGGTGAGCTGGTGCTGTCCCATCTGTAGCATTGGATTCAAAGTCTGATTCAGTCTTGAAGCTAAACCTCCTTATGCCAGACCTTGGTCAGCCTCTGCAGACTCTTGGGAAGGGAGCACCAGAGATGCTGCAAAACCTTTTCAAAGCTGAGGAGTTCAGGTCATGTTAGTAGCTTGCACAAGTGTAGAGTTTGGTGCTTGTTAGGAGGGTCTGAGCAGCGTCCATCTGAGCCCCAACCCTTCAGCGCCTTGTCTCTTGCTGTGGGCTTTTTTAAGGGGGTAGATAAAGGTGAAGGATAAGCAGGCATGTCTCCTGTGACAGGATATTAATTGATATTTAATAATTTAAAAGAGCTTAAAATCAAAACTCAATGCTCGTCTGTGTTATCAGGCGAGTGATGGTGTTAGCACCGGTTCCCTGAGGACATGCTGTGAACATATCCCCCAAGGAATCCAGAGATGATGAGCTAGAGTAGGGATTTGGCTCTGTTTCCACTGGGAAGGGGAATGAATTTGTTTCGTTTCCATCTCTCTGTGTTTTGTAGTCACGAAATAAGCACAATAAACATGAGAGGTCCCAGAGCTAGGGCTTTAGAGACACTCTGAGGAGGATGAAAAGCTTCTTGGACAGGTAATTTTGGCTTCCTGTAATGCTCCTGTTATTATGTCTCTTAGCTATGCTTAGAGTGTGCATTTACTCTGGTGGGTTTTATTTATTTATTTAAGAATTCCTACTGGCACAACATAAACTTCTAATGAGCAACATCTTTTGGTGCTTGGGGTCCAATCAGTCCTTAAGTTTAGACCTTGGCTAGCATGGGGATTTCCGTCCCAAACAAATCAGAGGGAAATTGCTGAGTTATACAGATTGTTCCCTAGCATCGAGGGTCAGATCCTCAGCTGGTATAGCTACAAGGGTATAGCAATAACGGTATAGCAACAAAAGTTGCTACCAACTACAAATGGAGCTGTACTTTCACATCCCACGCTGACACGGGAGGGACAGCGGGCATGGTATATGTAAACCATCAAGCGATGGACATACTGGTCTATCTACTGACTATACCATGACTTCTTGCACCTGGTGTGGGTTGTCCAATGTGGTCTTGCCATCACCTTTTCACATGTCCTACCTGACTTGCAAAGAAACCTTTCTAATTCTAATAATCAGTGTTTCTTCTCTTGAGGCTTTCTAACTAAATTGCACCATCTAGGGTTAGAAAGAGAACTGCAGAACTATATTCCTCTACAACTGATTTTGGAGGAGACAAAAGGAAAGCAGATACAAGAAACCTGCCATGAAAAAAAAAAAAACAAAAAAAAAACCAACTGGAAATGAAAGGATTGGAGTTTAAGGCAGTCATTTGCACCTGGAGTGGAGATTCAAGGCCAAGTAGCTACAAATGCTGGGCAAACTGGGAACCAGTGTCTCTTTAACTGATCACAGGGCTATGCCTGATCTCTGCAATAACTAAAGCGATTAGGTATACATGTGCAGTATTCCTTTCCTTGCCTCTGCAGTTTCTCCCTGCCCTTTAGGCTTTCTGACCCACAGCACTCTTTTTGAGGCACCCACATCAGCAAAGCTCTGTAATCTCACGTGCTACCAGGCACGTGATGCAAAACTGAGCATCTCCTGCTGAGACGTAGTCAGTTTTGGCTTTCATCCCTTGTGTGTGCATTATTCCTCTTTCCCTTATACACTGCAGCAAAGGCAGGGAATGGATCTGCAGGTGCTTGGTGAGAATGCTTGTTCTTCCTGGTGTTTGTGTTTGAATGATAGTTTTTGTTTAATCAGCAGAATCTCCAGTTGGAGCATCTCCTGTCATTCTGGCAGGCTGCTTTGATCTGCAGGCAAGGTTGATGGGAACTGATCTAAGCTGAGCTGGCAGACACCAACTCTGGCTCAGATACATCCCGTCCTTCCCCAGTTTCAGCCAGAGGAATCGGGAGCCGAAGGCCGCAAGTGCACAGAGGGCACAGGGCTGAACTTCCTAGGAGACAGTTCAGACACAAGTGACTCATATCACTTCAGCCTGTATGTTTCTTTTTCTTTCTTTTGTTTTGCCAAGACCTTCGTGTCACTCTGTTAGTAGGAACTAAGAAGCTGCACCTCCTAGATCCCTGTTGCTGTCTCAGTTAGGGCTGCGCCATGTCCTTGGAGAAGGGCTCCAGTGATTGTCTCGTGCAGTTTCTGGGCAGCAAGTTCTGCTCTGGGATTGATACCTGCTTTCCCAAGAGCACATGTAGCTGATTAAACATCTTTTAAAGCAAGGATTTAAATCTGCATCTCCTTGTAGTGCCCTGACCAGTAATATATTGGATTTCCAACTTAGGAAACATTTTAGCATCGCTGAAGTGATGGAGATCTCTGGAGTGAGAGGATGTTCTCCTGTTTGTTAAACCTAACAAAATGGAATTGGTAGAAAACCAGTGTAATGACGAAAGGAGCTGGATCAGATGGAGCCAAATTCCTGCAACATCTGCCATGTGAATTTCCAGGCAAAATCTATGCAGAGGGACAATGGACCAGAACCAGTAAAATAGACCCAAAACTGGTGAGGCAGCTAGGAAAAGGGAATAGAGCCAGCTAACTAGGCCATGTTTGTCCTTGGCTCTGCTAGGAGGATCGCTTCTTTGAATCCATGTGATCTCACTTACGCAGTTCCCTGTCGAACTGCCACAGAGAGGCACGGCAGTGGCCTGTTTCTTGCAGAGCTCTCAAAGTAATTTTTAAAGCATTCACTGGGATGTGCTCAGCTTGGAGATGTCCCCAGGTTGGAGATATCCCTTCAGCTGCCCCTCAGTTACAAGAACAGGGCTGCCAGCCTCCTTGGGATGACTGAGACGGATGGATGGATGGATGGATGGATGGATGGAGAAAGGGAGAGGAATAGAAAACTCACTCAAGTGTCTTTGCTCTGGTCAGCTGCTGAACACACAGGAGCAGTAATGAATTAAAGAACCCTACAGTTAGTTCTTTGAAAAAATTATGAGCAGTCCTGGTCTTGATTTTTTCCTTTCAGTCTTGTGTAAATTATTCCCTATATTGGAAAGAAGACCCCCACACCCATGTTAATCAGCTGTGATCTAAGAGTTCAATAAGCTCAACAGCACAAACCTATCTTTCTCTCTCTCCTGCTGTGCATAACTGCTGACAACTGATTAGCATCTGACGTGCAGGCACTAATCACAGGGGGCTGCAGTGATTGATCAACCCAGGAGCTGGACTGTCAGTGCTCTGGACACCCCAGAGCATGCATGCAACAACCTCGGGGCTGTTCAGCAGCATGAAGGAGACGTACAGGCAGGGCTGTGTTTTAAGGATATTTGTCTTTTTTTCCACTTCTACTTGTGCTGTCTCCTCTCTGCCACCTTTGTAGCAAATTGGCCAATTCCAGGTGAATATGACTGCAGAATAGAGGCGTAAAGACAATTATATTCCTGCCAAGTGTAAAAATAAGTGTTTGAGCAGGAGGTGGAGACCTTGTACATGTTGCAGTTGTGGGAAGAGCTGCTCTGTGCTTGTTTCCTGTAAGAAAACATAGAGTCTAACCCTTATCTGGTACAATGAACAGGGGAGAGAGAGCTTCAATCACATCTCACTCCTGTTTGATACCAAACTCAAAGGACCACGCAGCAGTGGAAACCAGGCTGTGCTGCGTGGCATTTTTTCAACAAAATATTTTGCACTGAAAAGCTGATTTTTTCACATAATGAAGAAATTCTTGTAAACTTGGTATTTTGTGATGAAAAATGGAAAATATCAGTTCTGTGGGTTTGGAGTTCAAAGTCAACATCTTCAACAGGAAACATGGAAAAGCATATGAACCATATCTGACCATCCGTAGTTGTTGCCAGGAGATAGCAGAGTACCTTGGTCAAAGACTGTCCCAGTCTCTGTTGTATTGGGTGTTGCCCTGGTGAAAACTTTTCTCTCCGTTTTGGTAATGAGGAGCCAGGGAAGGCTACAGTCTGAGCTAAGAATAAACCCAGAGGCTCCTGAGTCCAAGACTTCTCCTCCTACTGGAATTGTGGAGCCCAATAATCTGTTTTGCACAAAATGACCTATCAATCCCGACAAGCAGCATTGCCAAGCACCTGCACAGCATGACGCTTTCTGAGCAGTGTTTACTCTTTCAGCAGCCCTTGGGGGTCCAGTAATTTATCTATTTCTGTGTAGCTTGTACTTGACCTTTAGTACAGAGCAGAAGCAGAAAAGAGCTTTGTGGTTCTGCTAATAGAAATCGCCCTGTATTGCACATGTCTCTTTGTCAAGCTACATTGTTTCTGACTGTGCATCCTGTGTGGGGCTAAAATGCTGGCTTTTTGGCCCAGGAAACCCTCACCTTGCACACACCTAATCAACTTCCCAGGTTACTATGTCCACTGTGCGGGCCCCCTAATGGGAGTCACCCCAGGAGACATCGTCCTCAAAGGATCCAAGGCAAAGACCCTTTCTTTCAGAGAAGCCTTGTGTTGCAGCCACTCTGCTGTTCTGTACTGTGAGGCGTGAAACTGGGGTGGCATCTGGGGATGCTCCAGACTGGACAATAAAATCCCTCCATTCATTAACTAGCAAAATGTGAGCTCGGCATCCTTTCATGGATATGCTGAATCTCTTCTATGCAGTGAGTTTAGCTCATCTCTATTTCCTGCTTCATGGTTTTCAATGAGTTTTTGCAAGACTGGTTGAACTTAGGAGAAAGGTGAAGGAGCACTTTGGTCAGGGAGACAGTTAAACTCAGCTTTGGACAGAGGCCTGCTGTCAGAGCAGACAGCAGTGATGCAGGGTGCAGGGCAGAAAGCAATCTCCCCTTCTCACAGATTCACAGACTGGTAGGGTCTGGCAGGGACCTCTGGAGATCATCTTGTCCAACCCTCTGCCATAGCAGGATCACCCAGAGCATGTTGCACAGGATGGCGTCCAGTTGGATTTGGAATCTCTCCAGAGAAGGAGACTCCACAACCTCTCTGGGCAGCCTGTCCCAGTGCTCCGTCACCCTCAAAGAGATGAAGTTTTTCCTTAGAGTCAGATGGAACTTCCTGTGTTCCAGTTTGTGCCCATTGCCCCTTGTCCTGTCACTGGGCACCATTGAGAAGAGTCTGGCCCCTTCCTCTGGACATCCACCCTTTCGATATTTATAAGCATTAGTAAGATCCCCTCTCAGTCTTCTCTAGGCTGTCTGCTTCTCCATGCATCAGCAGAAGTCTTTTATCCATAACCTGTTTCTTCTTTCTTTGTAAAGACAGATTTGAATGCAGGTTATTTCCAGCAAGGAAAATTAACCTTATTACATAATTTGCATTAAAACATCCATCCCACAATGTGCTACAAACCTTTAGCCAGTTAGAATTGACAGATATTAGCCAAGCAATGGGATGGGTTTGAAATTATTTTTCTCCTCTCTCCCTTCCCTTTGCTTTTGGGGTGAAGAATGATTCTTTGAAGACTGTTTCTAAGCAGCTGCCTTAGCTGAATTTCAAAGATGTTGCAGGCTTAGAGGCTGCTGTAGCCACCCTGTGTGGCAGGGCTCTCCCCACAGCCTCCTGCCCGTGGGATATATAGCCGAAGAAGGAATTGTGCACCGAAGGGTGCAGATGAGGCATTGTGTCCCAGAAAGACACAAACAATGAATGTACTAAGTGCACAATTTGCTCTATTGCAAAGAGATTGGGCATGTGGTGACTGCCTGACTTTCTACCAATAAAACAGTTGGTTTACTCCATCATGGATTTGAATTAAATATATAAATTATATAGAAAATTTATATATAAGTATATAACTATAAAAATTATATCTATAAAAGCATGTTTCCACTGCCCATCCCAGAGCCCTGATGACTTATCCAATAACCTCATCTTCCTCTGAGTTGATGGTGCCTACAAAGCACAACAGCTTCAAAGGGAAGCCTGGAAATGGTTTATCCAGCATAGCTGTTAGGCAGTAACTGAATTTAGCTGTGGATGAGTTTATAGTGAATAAGCTTAATTTCCTATTTCCCTGAAGCAGGGTGCTCACCTCTCAGGGAGATGGTCTGACCACTCATGTTTGCAAAACTCCTGTTTGCTGTTGTCGGCTGGGTTTTGTTTTCTTTTGCATGAAAATGTCTCCAAGTCTCTGGTTTGCTCTGATGTGTGATTGAGTTTTCTGGGAGGATTTTGTTTTGACCTTTAACATTTTTTTACTGGAGTGAGAACTCCATTTCTTGCCCCATTCCACTTGCTTCTGCTTCCTGGCTTATGAAAGTGAGAAAAGACCTTCTTGCAGTCCCCCAAGCCTCAGGTTTGGATAACCACTTTTTGACAGGCAAGGGTGGCAGTCCCAACATTATAGCACTTAAAGTCTTCGATGCTCATCCTACCAAGTGACCCAGCAATTCCTATTTTGAGCAGTGTGAAATCCCCAAGGTGAGAAATCACAAATTTCAGGTGCTGAGCTGGCTGATCCATAAATCTCAGCACCAAGACAGATTGTTCCCTTGCTATCTTACAGCCTCGCTGCCTCTGATGCTTTTCAGGCTCTTTTCATTTTTTCACAACAAAACTCTGAGAGTGCGAATTCTAACCTGCTCTCCCGGCAGCAAACCCAGCTGTGAAACACTAGCACCATCCAGGGGCCACTGGGGCTCATTTCCAGTTGTGTCTGCAGATCTTACTGGCAGGAGTTGGTCCATCCTCTGTACCTGAGCAGGTCCTGGCCAAGTTCTCACGCTGCATTTTATTTCACTTGCAGCAGAGAACTGATAATGGGGAATTCAGCTTCTCTGCAGTTTGCACCTTAGGAAAACATTCTCTGTTGAACGCTTTCCTAGGTGTTATGCCATGGTGCAGATGTCTCAAGCAGTTCGCTGCATTTGCTTGGGGAAATGGCTAATGGTATCCCAGCAGCTCATTTACCAAAATCTTAGGCAGCTATAAGTAGTGCCTATGCCAAGAGCCATTCATGACGCTATGACACCTCTTTTATACTAAAGATGGGTGAATGTTCTCCCTCCTCAACAGCTTTTTGACATAAAATGGAGGTTTTGGTTAAATTTGTGAATGTTTGTTTGCTGTAGAATTTTAAAAATTTTTCATTTGAGATGCACACCGTAAAATTGGTATGTGTATCACTTATTGGGTTTATGTAATCTGTTTGTAGAGTAACCCCACACTTCTGTCCTGCTGACTCCTTAACCAGACTCATTTCCCATCACATACTGTGGCCAGTGGAATACCAGAAACCAAGAAATCTCAAGAGGAAATGGTCTGACCAGAAATGCAGCCTCTAACTTCTGATAAATTCTCTCTCTCTTTCCTGCTGTTGATGAGAAATTCCCTTTGGATCCAAGGAACCTCACTGAAGAAAAGCTTTGATTTCGTTAAATGGAAATTTTCTAGTGAAGAATATAACAAAGCAAAACCAGAAGAACCTCGTGTGCAACCTTTGGTGAAGGGCACTAGTAAAAGCGCAGGTATTGGGGCAGATGTAGGTAGTCAAAGCTGACTAATCCACTGCTGTAGTCACATCAAAGCTCAGCTGTATTTTTAGTGATACAGAGAGAAATAGAGATGCTAACTAGACCTTTGAATATGTCACTAAGTCTCCAGTGAAAAGACTTCTATTAACTCTGTCACATATTGGATCAGTGAACAATAATACTGATGGATCTTAAGATTCAGGCTCCTGAGCTGCTACCCAAATAAGCAATTATTCATTACATTGAGATTAAACTCAGGAAATTAAAAACAAAAGTTAGAGGTGTGTATGTGAATTTTGGAAATTCTACTTAAAACTAACTTTTGAATCACATAAAGGAAACAGGAAATAATAGGAGTAAAGTTGCAAAGGAAAACATGTCCATCTGATCAGATAGGAGTCTTTAAACACAGAAGTGAAATAGCAAATAAAAATTTACAATTGGGTATGATGTGTTTTGAGTGTTTTTAAAGTGAAGGTTCTCTCAGAAGTAATTCCTTGTAGTTTTTTGAAGTGTCTGGTCCTAACCATGGCTAGAGACGGCATTATGGCATTCTAGGCTAGGTAATACAGAGGTCTAATCCGGTCTGACGATGAACAGGCCAGACAGGGATTGAATTTAAAACGGAAATAGGGAGTACTGTGGTCAGCTCGTGCTCCAACTTTGATGTGCATCTGGGCTACATCTAACCACTCACCAGCAGTTCGCTGAGGGATGGTGTGAATTGTGGGTATTTATTTGGGCTGGGACCATGGAGAAGAAATGGAGAAGTGATGGACACAGCTCTAATTGCTGTGAGGGAACCTTGTTACATCTTAAAATCTCAGTATTTAAGCATGTAATGTTATTTCTTTCTGCTTTCTAACATCTGGGGAGTTGTTTATAATTTCCAAAGGATCTTTGAATCTTATGGCCAAAAGATTTCTTCAGTTTAAAACTGGTTCCTAGTGAAAAACAGTTGACATGGTAATTTTCTGACTGGCTTTGTTCAGTGGCACTGTCTGAGCAAAAAAAATCCTGATTGCTAATAAAGTTGTGCATGGTCTTACCAAGCTGGCTGTTTTACAGAAGCTTGTGTGTCTATGTGATCTGGTGCTATAGAAATGCTTATTCTTATATCCTGTAGATATACAAGATAAGCATCTCCATTTGTGCAGCAAATTGTGCCTTCCCCCGTGACAGCAATTGCCCTAGTGCCCTGTATTTTCCTGCTGTGAGCCAGAACAGTCCCCTGCATTTATTAAGTTGAAAACCACACTTTTCTCCTAGCCTGGAAATGCAGGAGAGCCGAATGCTGATTCAGGAGCTGTGTGCTTGTCATATAGAAAGCCATGTTAGAATGCAGCCCCAATGTTAAAGTTCTTAAGGCACTGAATAAAACCCATTCGTTTCCAGGACACCACACATAAGTGTCAGGATGTATTCCAGAAACCATTATATAGAACTGAGTCCACAGTATCAAAGCCCAAGGATGCTCCCATAAACCTTAAGGTGCCACATACTCATGTCTGTCTTTGATCAGCTCACCTGAACGTTGCTTTTAACTACCACAGCGTTACAGAAATCCTTTGGGACAGCACGTTCACAGATGACACAGAAGTACCAATTGACTGTTCTTCTGAAGAAACACATCTCTCCCACCCTTTACACATCTGCCTGCACACATCTCCAGCTTCCTTCTGCACTCTCTGACCATCTGCCTTAGCTATTCCCATTTCTCCCTGGTATTTCTCCTTGCCTATGCCCTAACATTTCAGCAACTGCCTCTACAAAAGTTTAGGTGCCCAACTCCTTAAAGGATGTTAAGGGCTGCTGGGAGGTGATTTTCTCTTTGCCTGGTTGCTCTGTGCAGGAGGAGCTGCTGTCTCTAGGGAGGAACAAGGCAGCCTGTTCCCGTCTAGATCCCATTTCAACTCGCTCGTGTCTAGAAGGGGTTGCAGGAATGAAGGTGGACTGGCCTCTTCCCTGGCATCTGAAATCACAGCTTCAGTGGTGACTTCTCCCATATAGTTTTTATTCTTGGAAAGGAACTACCTTAACATGAAACCAGGGTGTGCAAAGCATGGCTGAGGGATGATCAAGTTAATTGTCTGTAAGGTACTGGGCAAACTGGTATTCAGACACCCAAAATAAAGTATTTTCATTTGGGTTGATCTGAACTAAATGGATTGCTGTGAGTTTTTGAGGGGGTACTGTGGCATAAAGAGCAACATCATCTTTGATTCTGCTGAAATTACCATCATGGCAACATATAGTAAGGAAGGAAAATTTCTGGTCCTGTGTCTGAACTGAAGAAGGATTCCTGAGAACATTTTCATGTCAGACTTTGTAAGAAAGATTTTTTTCCTCTACAGAGAATTTCTGCTACTCCCAGCATAGCAAGGCCTCTAGCATGCCCATGTGGGCTAGGTGAGTTAAGATTTAAAAAGAACTTTTTAGAGACTTTGATAAAAGCTGTTTTATAGAACTGGGATTGCTCTCAATTTTTGAGTTGTCTTAGAAAGGAGTCAACAATATACAGTCATTTACCCATTCCCTACAGCTTATCTTCAGTTCACTTTCTCAGTCACCAAAGAAGTGGGTCAGCATATGGCTTCACCACTCTGGACTGCAAACCAGCCAAGAAATGCTCAGTGGCTCTGGTTTGTCCCTATTTCCATATTTTCTGGTGCTTGCCACTCTGTTGGATTAATCTCGTAGTATCTGTTGGGAAATGGCCACAGGATACCAGACTCTGGTGACGTGGCTAGATTACTTTCACAAATAAATTGTGTCAGTTTGGAACATGCTGAAAGGTTTGGAGGGTGAAGTCAAATCCCCAACAGTGACTTAGGAGTCTAAGATGCATTTTCAGGGTGACTTGGACTCTTGAGAATCTCATTTAATAGCTTCAGGTTTTGTGTCTCTGATTCACATGCCCTGAAGCCATCAGCTGAGGTGTTTTTAAGGTTCTCCTTTTCCCCCACTGTCTGTTCCAACTCCGAGTCAGAAATTGTTGCTCCCTCCTTATCTTCACCACAGAACTGGCAGAAATAACATTGCTTTAGCTCTGAAATATTTGCGTAAACTCACTTTCTTCAGCAGTTTAAGCTAACACATTGGGTTGAGAACAGCAAGGCCTGTAGTGCACAGACGTATTCCCTGCTGTCAGCTCTGCTGTGAGATGGGAGAGAAAAGCCTTAAACAACTGTAGCTAGAGGTGCCAGAGCTTATCAGCCAGAGGACCGTCACCTGAGAGTCAGACTCTGACTGTCTTTTCTAGGAACCAAACCCTGCTGCCACAAGTACTCGTGTCATCTGAGGTCATGAGATCAATAAAGGATTCACAGCGCTTCTTCGCCCAGGCTGCCAGCCTTTTCGTACAGAGAACGGAGAGCAGTTGCAATGACAAGTTGGGCGGCTCTCTCTGAGAATTCCCTCTCTGAGAATCGGGACTAATGGTTGCTTGTCTGAAGTTCTTAGGGACCTAAGAAAAGGAATGGGAGTTCAGAAATTAAGAACGCAACAGATGATCTGCTCTGCACGTTTCTCTGTGGAGCTCAGCAGGTTCAACTCCTACGTTTACCAGTACAGTGGCTATGCTGTAAGCTCCCAACCTCATTGTTGGGTCCCCAAGCACAGAGGAGGGAACTGTTGCATTATCTTCTCAGACTAGTGGGTGGACAATATGCATTGATGGATCTGAGTGCCTGCTTGCTTTTTTCTATAGGCTTTGACATTTCTGGATCATGAAGTCTTCGTAAAGGTTAGCATCTGTCCTGGTTTGGGCTGGGATGGAGTTAATTTTCTTCATAGTAGCTAGTGTGGGGCTGTATTTTAGATTTGTGATGAAAACAGCATAGCACCTCTCAGCATGATGTGCAACTATGAGGGGTGCATTCCCTCCAACACACCAGCCTCTCTTGTGCCATTTTGTTTGAATTCCTTTAATCTGAAGTAAAAGTGGCATTAGTCAGGGACTGAATTGTTCCTCTAAAGGCAGAAAACTAGCTTTTCTCCACCACTTTCAGACAACATGATTTCCAGCATAATTTTCTTTAACACAATGTTTCCTTCTGTTTTAGTTCTCCAGCCCAGCAGCTGGTAAACCTGCCCTGCTCAGAGCACCCAAGGGAAAGCCTGTCCTCAGCCTGGCAGCTCTTCACTCTCTAGAACAAAAAAAAAGAAAAGAAATTTTCTCTAACTAGGAGTTCCATTATTTTGGCATTCATTTTTGTCTGCTGATTGGATCAAAAGCCAAAATATCAACATTTTAGTGGCATTAAACTTATTCAGGAAAATGTTGGTTTGGAAACAGCAACCTGAAAATTGTTGTGTGTTTTGAGCAAAATAAATACCTAGTTTCAGAGAAATGTCATTTTTGACAGATTGAAATTTCAAAATGTTTATTGAGAAGCTTTAGTTTAGAGTCTTCTTATAGGAAGTAGCCGTTTTGACAATATTCTGTATTTTGTCATGTAAACTTGTCAAAAGATTTCCATCAGATCTACTCTTTCCCTTGTGTTGTTCATAGCTATGCAGCCCTCCATGGAAAGCATCATTCAAACCACCAAAACACAAGCTCACAAACAGGTTCAGAAAGCATCTGATTCCTCTGGCAGTCCTGGACAGAGCCATGCAAATTCTAGATTCGATTATTTTGTAAGCTCCTCAAAAAGGAGAAAATAAAAGGAAAATGGAATTTGATGGTAAAAGTAGCAGCTGGCAGCTCTGTGTTCTGGCCTTGGATTGATTTCTGTGTGAGTTGAAGCTTGCTAGTTATTTTTGTTTGTGCCTCAATTTCCATCTCTGCCTGTAAGTCAGGACCATATTGCTCTCCTCCATCTATGGTGAAGATTTCTGAAGACCTGGATCATCTCTCACAGTGTATTTATACAGTTTAAGCAACAATATTCCAGACTGCAGAGAGAGTAAAAAGGAAGCTCAATCTTAGAACTAAAAATCCCTTTGGGACTGTTTTTTTTTCACATGATTTCCAGATCAAATGCATCCACTCACTTCCAAAAATCACTTTTCACCCTCATGTTTTGTTTCTAATTTTTATTTCCTTTTACATTTCACATGTTTCTGCTTTTGCTCCTGCAAATCAAGAATAAACCCCATATATTTGGGGTTTCTCTTCAGTTTCCATCTCCAGACCAAGGTGATTATTCTTTGTGTGACCTGAGGGCTTTTTACTTATCACCTTCATCACCATTGCATTTAAGTAGAGGTGCAGAAATGTTAATATCAGGTGGTCTAGCACGACCTGGTATTTTCTAAGGATTCATCTTTTGCTAATGTGCTTTACCCAAATCTCCCACTAGATGGTATGAAGGGACTGAATAGAAAATTCACTCCAAAAATGGGAAAAAAATTCACTCTAAAAAAACCCACCAACCCCCAGACCCCAGAAATATCTGACTAATAGCTAAGGAGCTAAGGCTGGCAGAAATAAGACTTTGTGTTGGCTCACTGGAAGTCAAGATACTTATAGGTCCTGCAACATTCACCAAAGTTGTTCCCTTTTCTAAGGTTGAGGGTATTTGATGCGGTCCAGGAATGCCCAGCTCCAGAGGGTGATCTCAGTGCGAATGTGACTTTTACCCTCAGTTTTCAGTGCCTTAGAAAAGCAATCATCCGCTCTTTACATTAAATGCCTTTGCCTCCACGAGGAGCCAGGACTCCTGTACACCCGGCTGGCACTGTGAAACATCATTTGCCCACGCCACTAGCTCCCCAAGGGAAAACTTTTCATTCTGCTGTTCCTCACATAAAGAACAAAAGGAGCTTATTTTAATTCCCCATGGAAATGCGTGGGCCATTCCCAGCAGGATGCCTTCCTCTTTCGCGTGCTTTTCACCTCTAAAGCATCAGGTCAGTTGAGGGGAGTGCAGAAGTTTCCTCATTTGATTCATCACTTTGGCAGAAAAGTTGAATACTTGGCAAAATTATCAGCTGCTGGGGACATGCTATATCTCTAGGCCACATTACAAGGCAGCTATTTGGTACCTAATTGCACAGTTAGCTAATTAAGAAGTTTGTGAAAGAAAGGCAGAATTTGAGTTTCACTTCTAAACTAGCAGGCATCAGATACACTGGAACACCTGGTGCTTTGGTGGGTACCACGTTTATGCTGAGGGTACGGGAAATTCTCTTTCAGGTCTCTGGAGAAAAGTGAGTGCTTGAAAGAAGAGAGGCGGGAGAAGAAAATGATTCTGAGCTAATCTCAGTGGGGACAGATCCAGAAAGGAGGAAAAGAAAAAATAAGTGATCTGAGGAAGGAGAAAAAGCAAAGACTTCCTCTCACTTGCAGCAGAAAGGTGTGGGACTGTCCGTCAGTCCCAGTTTCTCTTACTCATTCTTTTTCCCCTTAAGAAAAGAGGAGAAAGTGGAAATACAAGGTGGAGGCAGGGGCAGTTCAAAGGAAGGAAAATGAAGAAAGGAAAAAGAGAGAGACTTTAAAATGAAGTGTTTAATTGTAAAGTACTAAAAGAGCAAAAGGAAATACGAAGTGAGATAATTCCATTTCTTTCCACTGAAAATTTTCCCAGTGCTAGTCTCTGGGGTAGAGATAACATGCTGCTTCACATCTCTTGTGTCAAATACACAGTACATTCCTGTGCTACATTCTGTACCTGATGATGAGTGCAAATTGCTTGTGAAGACAGTAATTTATAACATCTACCAAGGGCCTTGGCCATCTGGTGATTAAGCTGGTCTGTAGCCTGTAGCTCATTCTGGACTCCTGGCCAGACACCTGGCTGGCTGTTGCGCTGGAAAATACCCCAGACCATTGCTGCTAGCAGGCAGATTGTGTCCCACTTACCAGGCAAAAGCCAATGTGGTGATCACCTTATAACCTCCTCTCTGGCTGGGAGGAAGACCACGTATCCCTTCCTCCTCCTCTGCCAGGAGCCCTGCACAGCCCCTCGGCTCTGCAGGCTGCAAGCATGCAAGGATGGGCATTCACAGGAGACCTGGAGGAGGAAAAAGGCACTGTGCTTTTCCGTCTCTCAGGAAAAATCTCCTTGCACAAAGATTTCAGCTGCACTGAAAAAGCCTTTCGCTCCTTCAAGCCCTCCTTGTCCTCCTGTGAAAGCCTTCTTCTGGAGCCTCTTGCAAAGCACCTTTGTACTGTTCAGAAAGGAAATTGCTTGGGGAAGCTGGACTCTTTCATAGTATTGTGCAGCAACCACGAGGCAGCCGGGGAGCAGAGTCAGTGCCTGACTAAGCACCGTCTCAGGCACAGTATCCCAGACTGACAGGTAGGGCCATCTCTTTATATCATTATATATTATTTTATATATATTTATATCATCTTTTTCCATATCATTAGAGAGAGTTTTGAGGCCAGAAATGTCAGGCACTCACTCAAGAAGCCCTCTCTTTTCACACAAAACTGTATTGCATTTGTGGTACTTCACTGTGCTTGGTTACCATGTCTCTAATGAGGCCTGGAGGACAAAAGCTGCTTTCAGTCAAATCTCTTGGCTGGGAAAACCTTCTATCTCATGGAGATTAGACACTCCAGTAAAATGTGTCATGCTTTTCCTTTGGAACTTGTTAGATTGTCTAAAGAAATGTTTCCCAGAATCCTGCTGTTGAATCCATAGATGAGCCATGGAGGAGTTACCACGGCCATTAATTTAGAAGTTAAAAATTCCTAAGGTCAAGGTTGTGATTTCAGCTGCTTAAGTGCTGCCTGGATGATTCAGACTGAAGGAGAGCCACGTCCAGGTTAACAGAACTCGGAAAGGTACTGTCAGTACTTTCCTGTGCCTCAGCAATTTTTCTGAGATCTGGGCATCCTGCAGTCTCGTCCTACAGGACTGGTAAAGGAGAAAATCAAGTCATCTCTGCAACTCTCCCTCCCCTTTGCCAAGCCTCCCAAAGCACGTTGCAATGAGCTAAGCTTGCGTTTCCGTGTTTAGAAAGCAGTCTGAGAGGCATCATTTTAATTAAGAAGTAGGTTCCATGATGGACAGGCATGACACAGAGGTAAATGGCTGTGAAAGGAGATCACTGTGTTTGTGACAGCGTGTAAAACGGACATACACAGAAATTTTACACTTCAGCAGCAAACCAGCAAGGTGGGAAAAAACCCCTATCTCCAAACTCACCACACCTCTAAACATACAAATGTATATTATTAGTTTCTTCATAATCTGTAAGAGAGAGACAGCCTGTCTCTTTGCTCTGTCAGCATCCGTATTAGTTACAGAAAATTAGCCCCTTAACCTCAAACGGTAAGGAAAGGGGGAACATGAAAGACAGAGTGAGTCTGCGAATGTGCGTGTACATGGCTGTTAGTTGTATGTGTGTATCAAACAGACTGTGTATCTTCGTCTGGGTGAGACTGTACGTCTATGAAAACAGGCTTTCTAGTGTAATTTAAATCTGGAGCTATACTTAGTACTGTGATAGAGATGAGCAATTCAAGATTTTAAGCACAGCTCTCCAACTGAGCTGTGTGGTGCTTCGGATCTGTTTGTTGAGACTCGGGGCATTCTTACAGCTGTAATTCTGCCACTGACAGATGCCGATTCCCACCAGTCCCACAAGCTCCTTCTTACCCCCTCTTGCCACCCCAGAGGTTCCTGCCACAGGCACAGCCCTCTCCTTGAGAACCAATCCAGGTTAAAACTAACCCAGTGAAAAAAAAAAAGAAATGATTGATGGAACTGAATCAGTTCCCAGGTCACTGCACTGGAGGTTCACCACCGATCTGGTGGTGCAGGCAGGGGAAGGGCTGTGGTAGTGGGAATGGACAGGCAGGTGGGAACTTGGTTCTTCTCTTCAGCATCGGCACGTGGCTTCATGTTGTGACTCAAGGATGTGCAGAATGTGCTTTTGCTAGCAGAGCTGGGCTGTGGCCCTGTTATGGCATAAATATACATATACATATATGTGTGTACCTCAGTTTTGGGTTGGAAAGGGAGGAGAGAGAAGCAGTAGACCTGTTTGGCTGTTGCTGGTGTGGAAACACAGACTTAAGAGTCCCCCTGAGGTTTAACAATGTCTCCTGTTTTCCTCATTCTGTGCACAAGGCACATCTAGTACATTCCATGTACGATACTACTGCATCCCAAGAAGTGCTTTGCCCTCCCTTGTCATCCAGAGGAAGGCAAGCTGTTAGGTTCAGTGGCATTTTCCAAACAGCCCCAGGCAGTTACTGCTCCCCTCCTAAAACCTCCTCGGGATCCAATCTCTCTAGCCATGCTGTAAACAATGAGGAAGGCACAGAGCAGGGTGGCAACTTTTGTTCCTGCAGGGCCAAAGTCCTCAACAAGTGTAGAATTCAGAACCAGAGGGAGTTTGCTCTGGGAAAGATGCCTGCTCACCTGGGCTGTCCACTCCTCTCTGCCTGAGTCCTTTATTCACGGTAAAATAAAGTGAACGATTTTTTTACCTAGTCACAGAAGAGCCTTACGTCCAAAAAAACCAGTGAAATATGTCACCTTGTTCTTTTTGCTGCAAGAGGGAGCTCTTGTCCCCAGGGCTGCCAGCAACATCGGTCACCATGAAGATGCTTAGAGAAGAAAAAAAAAATCTGATAAAAAGCATTTTTTTCAGGGATTCAGTGCAAGACAGAAAACTGTACAGTTTTCCTCTGTCTGTTGGCTTTTCTGTCTGTCTGGGGTGCTCTCTCTTTGATCCTTTGTGCAAGCTTATGAAATGAAAACTTAGAAGAGTAAGCTGGCACTACTTTTCTTGGTACTGTGTATAGGGAGGTCACAGAGCCAGGATTAGACACGTTCCCTGGAGAAGCAGGCGGAGTTTAAATAAAGTTTTTTTATGGCCCTTGACATTCCTTTAGCTTTGAGGCACTGATGTAGTTCGCTTTAAATAAAAACAAAAAAAGGAAAGGAAAAAGGAAGGGAATGAAAAACCCACCTCTGCCTGAGACACCCAATGCCTCTGTGTATGTGAAAATGAATTCTCACTGAGCTGGCTTAAACATAAACCAAAATGCTACAGGGCTGTGTTTTCAGACTTGGAAGACTGACACCTAATAACTAAAATCTATATCTGGACAATTAATAACCTATCTACTTAAACAGGGATTTTGATCTCTAACTTCCTCCCTTCTCTCTCTTCTTCCTCCCCAGTATTAATGGAAGTTTTATAATAATTTTTGTCATTCTTGTACCTTATCTTGAGGGCTTGTGTGATTCCCTGTTGTCACATTGTCCTCTCCGGTGGCAGCAGTACTCACCTTGGTGTCGCTTTGACTAAGGACAGATAAAGTAGCTAGC
This sequence comes from Aramus guarauna, assembly GCA_013400195.1. NCBI lineage: Eukaryota > Metazoa > Chordata > Aves > Gruiformes > Aramidae > Aramus > Aramus guarauna. Next base: position 560,879 of record VXBL01003988.1, on the reverse strand, counting down.
AAGAGTCCCAAAACTTGTAAGGACCGGCTTACACTTTCAAAGTTTCCTTGATTCATGTAAGGGAAGAAATCAACAGACATATTTTTAATATTTATTTTCTCCAAATACAAGATATTATTTACACTAAATTTTTATTAGACTTCACTAAGCTTAAATTTAATGGAAAAAGTTTAGATCAGGTCTTCACAGTTGCCAGTTACAATTTTATTATTGTTATTGATCTTATAATATGGAATGGCCGGTTTGTTTGTTTTCAAGTCCGAATCTTTTAATTCCAGGATCAGAGAGACTCTCCTCTTCCATACATGTCTAAATGCTAGTGGAGAAAACATGGACAACCTGTAATAGATACTCTCCAAATAGCCAGAAACCAGATGCCAAATGAATGGAGCCTAAAATGTATTATTAAAAATCCCCTAAACCCTCATGATTTTTCAGCCAGCATCCTGATTGCTGGACAGGGGCTGGGGACCTGGCATATGATTCTGTGTGTTTATGCTTGACACTCCTGGTTCTTAAACAAACCCGACCACAACAGCTATTTCTAACATAATCTAGTCTATGTCTTGAGGTACTTATCTCTTATTTACCTCTGAAATATCTGAGTGTGTATTTGCTCCTCAAGATCTGGCCGCCAAGTGGTAATTGCCCTTTAGAGTCTGAGGAACATGTTTTCTACCTATGTCCTCCTCCAATTTTAAATCCCCAGCTGAGGAAGGAGCTGAAATCAATGAGAAACAATTTGTTGTTCCTGCAGTGAAGCTTTGACAAGTCATATGCTTGGGCAGATGCCTGGTGCCAGCTCTGGTAAGTCTGTATTTGAAGCCTGTAGAAGAAATTACATTGTCTGTCATTGTCAGCATTATCAAGAGCAGACACAAAACAAAACACATTTGAGGATGTTAGATAGATAATTCTTTGGAGCAGGGAAGCAGGTAGATAAAGCTGGATCCTAGAACAGAAGAGCCAACATTATACATCATTACTGACATTAACATTACCTTATCTTTAAGGTGTTAGACCTACCAGAGAGCCATCAGCTCTAGGGTCCTGGGTACAAAATCTGAAGGGTTGATTAGAATTGGGGGGGAAATAAGGAAAATTATATCCAAACAGAAACTGATGCACCAGCCTGAAGAATGGCCGGTGGGAATGAGGGGAGTGAACTCTGTGTGCAGATATGTTTGCATGATGTCTACAGTGGAAGCAGAGTTGTGTACTCTGGAAATCTGAGTGGGTCCCATCATACACCAGAGCCTGGATCTCTTGGAAATAAGCTGAGTTCACAGTCAAGGATGTATCCCCCTTTTCAAGTCCAGACTTCTTCTTGCACAAGAGTGGGTGTAATCCCTCAGGGTGCCTGAGGCATTCAAACCCCCCTAAAAAAGCTCAGGCAGCTTTCAGTGAGACCAGGCCAGGTAGGGTAATGGGAGAGGGAGGCACCACTTAGTAAGCAAAGAAGCTGGGAGACAAAGGTGTTGTGATTCATCTCACCACACTTCTGCTCTCTGTGGTGTAAGTGTCCACGTCAAAGTATAGATCCCTTCACAACCACTGGAGAGCAACGGTGATGAGCCACCGGTTGCTCAGCCATAACTACACAGCTAAATGTGGTCAGAGGCGCCATGCCTGCAAGGCACTGACTGCTCTGACTCCATCCACCGACAGAGGTGTGCCTACGTGTGCGTTATAAGTCCCATGGCAAGGCATCAAGAGTTCTTCACTGATGGAAATGAGATATAAAATGACATAGCATTTACAAAAAGTGGATAAACCCAAACTTTGACAAGCCTTGTCTGCAAGTGTCTCCGCACGATGCTATCTGGGCTCATTCAGGCAGGGCTGGAGTCCATCCTGCTGCTCTTGGTACATAAGTCTGTTAAAGATAGTCAGAATGTGTTTACTGTGGCTCTAGTTCTGCACACCGCATGAAATGCAGAATTGGAAGGGAAATTGGAATTTTTAATGGCTATTTCACCTCTTGAAAAGTGAGATTCATCTGACAAATGTTGGTGTTTGTAGTGCAGACGGAAACCTGGAAACTGTGCCGAGCCCGGGCTGTAAAACCTTGTGGGAGCATGCAGATACTCCTTCTAACCTTCTGACTTCTGATATTGGTGAACAGCAATGGCAGGTGATGGATGGATTGCTCCACTGTGGTCAGGAATCATTAAGACACAAGCAGAATTGCTGATGGGACACTGGGCAGCTACCTCTTTAATTAAGACAGCGACTTCATTGTAAAAAAGGAAGGGTTGTAGCTGATCTCCTCCCCTCAACCTCCACTCTGGTTACCCTTATGTCAGTTATGCTTTCAGAGTAGATGAAATTGTTTTCTTTCAAAAGCTTTGAGTGAATTTACTGAGCTGCACATTACATCCCAGCATGCCTGCTTTGAAAAAAAAAAGACAAGTGTTCATTAGAGCTGGTTGAATTGTCTGATGACGTAGCTGAGAATATTTGTGTGACTAAAAAGCAATGAGTTTGCTTTTTTCTGTGCCTGGAGCCCTGCGACCTGTAAAGATTTGCAACAGTCTCAGGAGAGGGTGTCATTGAATCTAAGTTTAGATGTCTGTAGTGTAGGAGTTCAGTCGGCACCAATTGTCTGGACTTACTTGAAAGCTGAAAGAAATAGGCACGTCTTCTTCCTTCTCTTGGGGTCAGTATCGAAATGCTTGAAGTAAATCATGCTTTAGAGCTGCTTGTCGCTTCAAAAGACTACAGATAATTAGTTCAGAAGGGAACATTTACATTTTTGGACCACCACACCAGTGAGTGAAGGATCCCACTTGAACTGGCTGTAAGAAAATTTCTTAATCTTTATTTTTTGCATAAGTGGTTTGACATTTTTTCCCCTAAGTTATGTGAATAAATACATAAAATATAACATACATTTTTAACACAGATGAGTTTATATATTGTTGAAACCTGGATGTGTAACCATGGGCCTGCATTTAAATTAAATGTAAGGAACAACGATGAAGGGTCATGTATCATGATGAAAAACTGAAATGAAACAAAACACCATTTCACAAATGAAGTCAAACAATTCTGCACTGGGATGATTGACCTGCTTGGGCTGTAAGTGAAAAACTTCCAACTTTCACAGCAAAGTGTTTTCCTTTCTCTTAGCAGTTTATTTTGGTCCATCTTTGTTACTGTTTTACATCTGTCTCCTCCTCATTATGGATAAAAACAAACTTTAGAAGAACAGTCTTTTGGGCGGTCCGAAACACACATATTTTCCTTGGCTCTTGTGTTTCTCCCATGGGCCGTGAGCAAAACAGCCCCAAGACTCTTCTCTTCCAGCAAAGACGGAGGCATGACAGGGAGCAGCGCTCGCTGGAGGACAGACGCTCGCTTGCAGGCACTGATCACTGATCACAGGCTCCCAGGAGGAGTAATGGCACTTTGTGAGCTATTACACCTCTCACCAATCTCCTTGCCAATAGGACTCACAAAGAGTGTTCAACAGCCTTGTTATTACTGTCAATTCTGTACTCTCCCTCATCATTTCTGGACCACTGAGAGGCTAAAATATTAAGTGGGACATTGATGAATTTGAGGCTGAATTCTTTTAATTCATTCCTGGCTGAGTTCCTACTTGCATCCATAACTCTACTCTAGTTAATTCAGAGAATTTATGGCTTTAGCCTTGTCAGGTGCTTTGAAAAGTCTCTATTGGTTCCTCATTAATGGGAAATTTTTCCCCTTTCTGGAGCCTATTACCTAAGTAGGATTTTATTAATAAGAAAAAATATAAATATAAGTAGAGCACAAAGTAAGATGCCTCAATGCCTTCCTCCAATCTTTTATCAGCAACAGTGGTCTGTCAGCTGCAGAAGCCTCCTGCAAAGACGGGGTGACTAAGACAGCGTGACACGCGCCTACCAGTGCCTGGACACGTGGCTGCATGTCACTCAGGGCACTTCTTTAGAGTCACCTACACTCCTTCTGAGAGCTTGATCCGGTAATCTGAAAGAACCTTGTTTCCTTTTATCTCATCTTCCTCCTCTGCTCATCTATCAATGGATTTGACCTTGCAGCTCTGTGTCAGAAGGTCACTGTTGCTGATATAGGAAGAACTTGCCTTTGTCTCTTTTCTGTGTTGAATATGACTCTACAGCTGGTTTTATTTTATCACTTAGCATCTGTCTGTCTATCTATCTATCTATCTCTATTGTTCTATCTATCTGTTTACACTTGCACTCTTCACTTCTATAGTATCTGAGCATCTCTCTGTTACAAGGAAAAGTAATAAACAGAACTGTTGTCACTGGCAGAGAAAACAGCGTTGCCAGCTGAGAGCGCTTGGAGCCAGGAGTGCCGTATACCCTGTTGTTTCAGGATGTGACAAGTGCAGGCTGAAGGGCTGAGACTGAGATGTGAGAATAACTGCGGGCAACGTGGGCAGTGGTTTCTTACTACTTCTTGCACAAATTCTTGCATTCAAATCAGGTGATTGCTCTTCTTCCTCTTCAGAGTATTGTCTGGTGGCTAAACCCCTAGTGCTGATGATCCTGAGTTTGGTTTCATTTTTGTGGGTATGGATATTCCCCGTGTCTCTTCCTCCTTAATATACAGCCTTTCCGAGTGTGTGGCCTTCCTTCCTAGGTACTGAGTACTGAAATGAGCAGCCGTGGAGTTGAGTTGCAAACCACAGTGAGGTTTGGACAGTGGCCACCATCCAGCTGGGATGGAGCACAGGTAGGGCCTTTGATCAGCCACCCAACTGCCCTGAAGTCTGCAGAGGTCTGAGTGACCTGTAACTAGGGTTGGACAAAAGTTTATTTGCCAGATTTCCCATTTAGAAGCAAACAAACAAATCTGCCTGTGCATTTATTTTCACTCAGTGAAGAATTCAACTCAAATTTGGTAAATATTTCTGGCCACTATAAATATGTACAGGAGTGGGAGTGGAATTCCTTTCTGAGAAGCTGAAATTATTTTATTTTGATGATTCTGCAGTGAAGTATTTTGAATTCTTCCGTTGAAAGTGTTTTGTCTGGAAATAGTGATTTTTGAAAGATTTTTAAATAGCTGAAAATTAGACATTTAATTTAACTCAAGCATTTGGAGGAAGGAGAAAGGAGCAAGATTGAGCAGAAGAAAAAGTCTCAGGAAATGTTACTTTCTTTAAAAGAAATGATAGCCAAGCAAACACAAATATTGACAACTGCTGCTGAATTGTCATCCTCATAATCTCGGCCGGGCAGAAGTCCTTTCCTGGCGGTGAGTGATGCTGTAAATTGTTCTAAGTCCAGCTCTCGGGGTTATGTCTGGGCTCTGACTCACATTTGTGGAGCAAACAATTCAGCATTGAAATGTTGTGCCATTAGGTGTGCTGCCACTTGGCCCAGCGTTATTCATCTATAGCATCATCAACAGAAAGGAGGAGACTTGGTTCTTCTCGTTTGCTCTCCCAGCAGCGTCGTACCGCACTGTGCAGGTACTCAGCCCCTCGTGCTCCTTGTGACACAGTGAGTCTTGGTTTTACCAGTGAGCAGGAGAGACATGGACTCACCTCCTCATACTTCTTGCTGAGATGGAAGCATCAAACATAGTGCTCATGTCTCTGCCAGTGGTCTGCCCTCATTTTTGAGATTGAAATTCAAAGCAAATGATGATTTAATGTAAGTGTGGTTTCGTTTAAAGGTATCCTTGTATTCTGAGGAAACAGAATAAGAAGCATGGAGCATTTTGCTTGAAGCATGTGGGAGCCACAGCCAGGTGTGCTATTTATTCAGTTAAAGAATCAAAATGAGTCTCTTATCTTTTCATCCTGGCTTCCCTCCCCTCTTTAAGTCCTTCATCCGTGATGCTTTTTATCAATCCTTTCAATCCTGGAGGAGGACGAAGCAGCATCGGCATCTTTTTCTTCCTCCTCCCACAGCCATCAGGACACCTTGCAGAGACATACACAAAGTGGAAATTGTCCTTCTCCTCCCATCCAAATGGCATTACCTCCAAGTCTCAGAGGCTGCCTGGGTCTTCAGATGTATTTGTATTGATTGGAATGGGGAGTTTTACCAACAAATTCAAAACATCAAATATGCTGCAGAAACTGATGCTGAGAATGAAGACCCTGTTGCAGGGCACAGCTTCACCGCGGGCTGTCACTGGAGTTTGGGGTGTCACCTGTGGTGGGCTGCTGCGAGCAGGCAGGGCTGGGTTACACTGTTCAAATAGCTGGAGCTACTTTGACAACAGGAGCTGGTTTTCAAAGAAAACTTTCAACAGAAAGGAGCTGGGCCTTGGGCCAACGCTTGCTGTGATAAGCAGCTGCCTCCTCTCTGGGTGGGAAGGTAGACATACAACAGAAAGGTCCCTGTGTGTAGTATCAGAAGATGGATATTTGGCCAGAGTCTCCAGTCAAAAAAAGAAATGAAGCATCTCACATCCAAGGGACACCTTCCTTTTGGCAGCACCGTGCATTTTCACTAGAGCTACTCCATTTTACTCTTCAATTATTTCTTTTTTTTTTTTT